>ML251338.1:346641-367548 GCA_005239495.1 Nicotiana undulata | reverse complement strand
CTTTCATGGCAGCGTTGTAGCTCGTACCTTTTATGTAGTTTCTTAGCAATCTTGTCATCCCATGTGATGTATGTATGATCAATATCTACCATTTATATTGATCTCGTTATCCCTTAAAGATAATAAGAAAATTAGATAAAATGTACGTTGGTGTTCGGCAAGTATGGCCCGGGTACTAGTCATGATCCTCCAGTTTGGGTCGTGACAATGTCCTTACCGCAGGGCTTTGGTAGTCAGGAGGAGACTAGAGTGTGTAGACTACTCAAGTCCCTGTATGGTTTGAACCAGGCCAGCATGCAATGGAACCTAAAGCTGACTTCAGCCCTTATAGATTCTGGTTTTAGTCAAAGTAAACTGGACTGCTCTTTTGTTTACCAAAAGAAGTGGTAGGGATATAGTAAGCATATTGATGTAGATGATCTCCTAATTACAAGGAGTGAAAATAGTCTAATACAATATGCTAAGAAGATACTGAATTCTAATTTTTAAGATGAAATATTAGGGGGAGCTCAAATTTTTCCTTGGCATTGAGTTTGCAAGATCACACAGAGGCATTGTCATGAATCAGAGGAAGTATACTCTAGAGCTTATCTCGGAATATGGCCTAGGGGGAGGAAGCAGTTACATTCCCATTGGATCAAAATGTGAAGCTAACAAATGTGGAATATGACAAATTATTTGGCATGCAAGAGGATGACCCTAAACTTGAGGACAGGTATACAGAAAATTAATTGGCAGTCTTCTATATCTGGCAATTACTAGACCATATATCTCTTTTGCCGCTCACGAATGCACCAAAGCAATCTCATTATGATGCAGCCCTAAGAGTAGTAAGATATGTGAAAGACTATACATGGCAAGGTCTACTAATGAGTAGCAAACAGAGTGGTAAAGTCATTGCATTGTGTGATGCTGATTGGGCATCATGCCCAGTGACCAGAAATCAGTAACATGCTATTACATAAAACTTGGAGATTCAATGATTTTCTGGAAATCCAAGAAGTAGAGTAGAATTTCAAGAAGCTCGGGAGAGGCAGAATACAGGAGTATGGCAACAACTACAGCTGAATTGGTATGGATACATGGATTGCTTGAAGAATTGGGTATGAAAATTGATTAGCCCATGGATTGTACTGTGACAATAAAGCGCACTGTTGATTGCATACAATCCTATGTATCATGAGCGCACCAACCATATAAAAATTGACTGTCATTTTATTTGAGAAAAACTAGAAACATGAATAATAAAGACTTCACATCTGCCCAGCAAGGATCAGACAACAGACAAATTGACCAAGACACTTTAGAAGCACCTGCACAGTGAAATGGTTTGTAAGTTGGGTATGATAAATATTTTTCATCACCAAATTTGAGGGGGAATGTTAAAATCAATATGTGCAGTGTGGAGTTGTACATTAGCAGTGTTAGTTGTACATAATAAGTTAGAATTAGTTTAGTGTTAACAAATGATTATATGTTGAAAAGGAAGATGGTCGATCAAGGGCTTATATGTCATTTAAAAAAAAACTTTTACATTGTTTGTAATTCTTAAATATCTATCATTGATACACATGGGACCCACATTCCCATAACTACAACACTCCTTTAAATGCTACTTCATGTTGATCGGACTACTTTTATGGAGAGTATGCATGCAAATAATCATTTGAAATGTTCCTTTTTCTCATTTGGTAAAATTATTAATTAAGGTTTTGTTAGCTAGAAGTTTTCACAGAGAAAGTAAATTTAATTTTTTAAATAATAGTGCAACAAAGGAAAATATTGATAAATATTTACAAGATTTTGGTAGTTACTCATACGGTTTTAAAGTAATCTAAAAATTAAAATTAAAAGGTTTTTATCCATCCACACTATTTGACGGCGATTTCTAACTAGAAAAATTCATAAAATTAAGAAGTAATTTTAAAAATATAGTTTATATGCCTCAAAAGTTAATTTAAGTGATGGATATGTTCATATTGTATTAGGGGGCTATCTCTTATATACTTAATTGATGTGAAAATATAATCTACATGGTTTGAACTCATTCTTCCATGATAAGTTTTCAACTATCAATAAATTATCTTAAACATTATTTTTTATAATTTTTATATTGTTTCATTATGAAAGTTAACATATATTAAATCTATAGAAAAATAAAAATATTTCTCTTATCTCCTTAATTAAGAAAAGAAATTAATATCTCTGTAATAATTTATATAAACTTCTATCAAATGTTTTATATTCTATCACCACTTAACATCATTTTAAATGAGTTATAGAAAAATATAATTTGACCTGCTATATTGAATTACTACAATTTATATCATGTTAATATTTGTTTAGTGTTTTTGGTTCTCTTTGTTTAAAGTAGTAAATTGCCTCTTTAGGGGTGCGAGTCCCCTTGGAAGTTCTCTTTATTTATTGTACTAAAATTTTCTCTTGATTTTATTGTATACAAGATATGTAGTAAAATCCATAGTAACTTTTTTTTCCATCTTTTATCGTATTTTAAAGAATGATGTTGGACGTGTTAACTTTCATCAAGTAGCTGATTGGTCCCACTGTTGAAAGTTTTGTGAAACCAATTTGGATGTATTCAAGAATAGTTTACAAATAGATAGGTAAGTTTCTTATTCTAGAAAATTTATTAATATAGATGACACTTGTAGCTTTAATGTATTCTCTTGTAAAATATTCAAATAAGAAAATAATACCATTGAAATTAAATTTCAATATGATGTTTATGTTTGATATGGATGTTAAAAATGAGTATTATAGCACGTAACATTAAGGTGTTATATATAAAAGTGGCTATACACGTGTAAAGAGATGGAATAATAGAGTCCAAATTTTCCAGAACATTCTCTTCTCTCTTTCTGCTATCTCCTTCTTAGCTCGAAGAACAGCTGTATATATCAAGTTCCTCAATGTTAATAGCGAAGATTTAAGTTTTATTCAATAACAAATAAATGATTTATACACTAGCAAGCAAATTAGTAGACTAAAGCAAGTTGTTACTTATTGTTGTAAGTCAACTTAAGCTGATAGTATGGTCAAAAACTATTTAATATAATAGTGTAAAGAGTTTCAGGTTAGCAGGTTCATCTAATATGAAAAACATATAGTTAACTTGTAAATGTATGGTTTGAAATTAGATGGAGCAGAATTATCATCGATGGCAGGAATAGGAAAGAAACATTATGAAAAGAATGTAAACATACTTAAAGATAGGCTAATGGAAACTAAAATAAATCAGAAAGATTTGAAAATATATATTCATTATGTTGTATCATTCATGCTGGATGTGTATTTGCACTGCATTTTGGTAGCTACAATAAACTGCTTGCTGCAGCCTAAACAGAAATCCTTTCCCCAATATACGTGTTAGTGATTCGCGTTAATTTTATCAATCAATAGCTTCACGAGTTTAACTAGTATTTGGCGGTAAAAATAGCACGGGATAGCCAGTTTTAGGATTGGTCATTTAAAAATAGCCAACGATTGCAAAATCATTGAATAAAAGTCACTATTTTACTGCAATAGGGACGGTGCACCTGTGTATGAACTTCCAGCATATTATTCTGGAACTCCAACACGCGGAAAGTTCCAGCATAATATACTGGAGATTGGAGCACATGTGTATGAACTTCCAGCATATTATGCTGGACCGGTATATTATACTGGAACTATAGTATACTTATGCTGGAACTCCAGCATAATATACTGGAGTTCCAGTATAAGTTCCAGTATATTATACCGGAATTTCAATATATTATGCTGGATTTTGAACAGTATTTTTGTTCAGATTTATCTGTACATGAAAAGTGGCTAAATTTCGATTACTTTTGAAACTACTACTATTGTTGAATGACCACTTATAAATCTCGCTATTTTTTAATTTCACTTATTTTGTGTAGTTTTCCAATTTGAGGAGTTTGGGTCGATCATCCGGCCCTCTAACTTTTCATTTGGTTCTTCTAGATAATTAGAGAGAAGTCCAAGCCCAATAAGTTGACAACTCCAACTACTTAGCCCAACTCGTTTCAAAGGTGTGCAAACAGTCTTTCCTAGGGCTGCTATTTATGGATTAGCCAGTATTATTTTGATCTGAAATTTTAAACTAAAAATCTAAATTTCAACACGATTCAGGACATTTTTTTCCCCAAAAACTTAAACTGGAAAATAAAATTTCAGGACGCATTGGCTAGTTCTTAAATAGCATTCCTTTAAAGTGGCTACCTGATGTCATTTCTAACAAAGGGCACAAACAATTATTCTAGTGTTGCTATTTAGGGATTCCGTCCTGAAATTTTGAACTAAATTTTTTAATTTCAGGACATTTGTGTCCCAAAAAATTACTAAACTATAAAAATGAAAAATCAGGACGTTTTAGCTACTTCCTAAATAGTAGCCTTTTAGAGTGGCTACATGGCGTCATTTCTACCCTCAACTTTAATGCCTACAACTTCTAAGTAGTTAGTAGTTTGAAAGGAATACGAAAATTGTTATAAATAGAATTCTATTTAAGGTGAATGTCTATCTTTTAGAGAGTTCTACTTGGTGGCTAAGTCACTCTTTCCCTATAAATAGAGAGGTCATATTCATTGTAATTCATCCCAAAATTCAATAAGAATTTCCTCTATCTCTTTCTCTACAATATTGTTCTTCTTCTTTTATTGTTTCATAACACGTTATCAGTACGAGATTCTAGCCAATTGATTAGAAGCTTTGGGATTGAGCATAATGATTGTCAATTGTTCCATGAACTTCCTTCATGATTAAATTCTGGATTTAAGGTAAGTATTTTACTTTATTTTTCTATTTTAAATTCTTGAAATTCTATAATTTGATTTTAAATGCAAGGAAAGACAATAAACTTTGATTATAACTCTTATAGAGTTTGCAAAAAATTATAACCACCAAAGTGGTAATATTTCTATGCCTTGCCATGATCAAATTCAAGTATGATTGTGGGCCAAAAAAAAAGTGGAAACATGTCCCATTGAATTTGCTTCATTCTCATTCCCTTTAAGAAAATGTGATAGCAGTATGTGATAAGTCTGAAAGAAGACAGATTATTACCATGAAGGTATCAATAGATGTGGACGTGGCAATAGACGAAATTATAATCGTCATATTTGTGATAATGAGAATAATAAGAATTCTCAAAATAATCTTTCACTCTTTGAAAGTAATATTTGTCATCGATTTGACATGAGATTTTGTAAAGCACATATTGATGTTTATGGTACATTCATGATGCGAATGAGACAACATCTGATTTATGAATACATATTTACTCTTGAAAGAATATGAACGTGCTAGTGGTAGTGAATATATCACACTCACCTCTAGAAGGAGGTTTGAGATGATATAAGAAAATAATGTCATTATTATGGTATGAATGGTCATTGTTCACGTACCTATTGTGATTATGCCAAATATGTTGGCAATGTGATTATTAAAAGACAATGGTAATGCAAGAAATAGATCTTGCATATAATTTTGACCATGACCATAATGGTATAACTTTATCCTTAAAATTTTATTCACCATATAGATGTTGATGAATATGTGGTAGTACCAAATTAATTGAGAGTTCTGGAAGAGCCAATTATTACTATTTTGGAGAAATACAATTGATTATCATGTCAATTTATTGTGTTGTAGTAACTCTCAAAATAACTTATTGAGTTTCTCAAGTATTCGCGAAAGCGGTTGGTTATATTGAGACTATAAATAAAGGAAATATTTAATATCTTCTATTACTACAACTTGTAGCGGGGTAAGATGTATGTGAAAAGTTACCCGTTTTATTCTCCAGATTGAACTACCAAAATAAAAGAATACCACAATAAAGTGGATGCTTATTGATATAAAAACTCATATCATAATAAACTTGGAGTTCATTGATAATTGAACACGTCATGGTGTAAACCTGAACTTTATCAATATTGATAATTTATCTAGTTGGCATAACTAGTTTAGCCATATAAATTTAAGTATGATGTGCAAAAATAAAAGAGAGTTCATATGGGTAAATATTAAAGAACTAGAAAGTTCTTTACAAATTCTCTTATGTTGCTTGTTCTCATTAATTGATAGACCAACTAAAATTATGATTGAATCCCATGAGTGTTGGAAATATCAAAGGTGAATATGAGCTCATTCACCTGCCATGCATACCACATAAGATGCATCTATGAGATGGTCACATGTGTGATTATTATTAACCCGCAACCTGGTGTTTGCAAGGTAATTGCTCAATAATTTAATTTAGAGCATAATTTCCAGATTTTCTATTCAAGAAGTTCATCTTGATAAATTGGTTTACACAACAAATTGGTTTAGCAAAATGATTTATTGAGTGCCTCCCCTTAATAGCTAAACTATTGCTTATGAGAATAACGTTATTTATATCAGTTCGATATACATTATATACGAAAGTATATTACATTCTCCCCTCACAAGTGATTCAGGGTCAGGAACCAAATAATACTATCTTATTATTATTAATGTGCGGTGTATATTTTGATTAACACCATAATGCACAAAGATGGGTTCCCAAAATTGAGGAAGAAAGTTAGTTTTTCTAACATGAGGGGGAGACATGATAAACAATTGAGAAAAAGTTACGTGGAAAGAATTATCATTTGTACATCTAGATTCTCGAATAAGATAATATGAACTTGAAGTTCATAAAAAGATAATTCATTTGCAATATATTGCAAAGCATGCCAGACGCATTTGCTGACCCAAAGAAAGTAACTATATTCTCATTGCAAACGCTCATATTAAGCCCTAGAAGAACAAAGTCTATGGTACACTTAAAGTGTATAGACAAGTCGGTGTCAAATAAACTTCTTGATAAAGAAGATGAACAAATGATAAAAAATGATCGTAATAAAGGAGGCAAGTGATCTAGAAGATCACATGACATAACACTTCATAAAATCTCAGGAGAGATTCAGGTACCTGAATATATTAATGAAAAGATCTTTATGGGAAAAAAATATTGGAACTGATATAAAATGTTCGTCGACGACATCTATCATAGCGCTAAGTATAGATGAGGATCTTAAGTTTGTCGAATACAGACACAAAAATATTGGCCAAATAGAAGAGACGCAATTCGAATAGAATTGGTTTCATATGAAAGACAAGTATTTGGACCTGGAGTTCAAGCACTTGAAAATATAAAGTTAATGATATGTGCAATCAATTTTCGATATCTATATTATGTCTAGCATGATATAAAAACTTGATATGCATCTAAAGTCCATTTATATGGCTTATATGACTTAACTTATATGACAATTCCTTAAGGATTCAAATTGCTTAAAGCATATATAATTCTTGGTCCTGAAGTACCACATCCTATGTGCAAGTTATGCACATATGTATCTTGCTATAACTATAAGCATGATAAAATGATAGCGAGAAATTTTTCCTTCATGGAAATATTGAAAAGGTTATTCCACGACATTATATGAAGACATTCTATATATACAAGAATAATGATTTCAAGGTGCAACATATTCATTCAAGTGATAATATGGCTGATTGGTTCACAAAATCTCTACCAACATCAACCTTCAAGAAGCTAATACACAAGATTGGGATGCGAAGACTCAAGGATGTGAATTGATGCTCTCATCAGGAGGTTTTAATGCGCGTTGCACTCTTTTTCCCTTACAAGGTTTTGTCCCACCGGGTTTTCCTTGCAAGATTTTTAACGAGGCAACCAAAAGGCGTATTTCTAAACATGTGTACTATTTTTCCCTTTTCTATAATTTTTTTCCCATTGGGTTTTATTTTTAGTTAAGGTTTTAACAAGACACATTATTTGTTGAATAGACATTCAAGGAAGAGTGTTATAAATATAATTCTATTTAAGGTGAATGTCTATATTTAAGAGAGATCTTTGCGATTTTACTTGGTGGCAAAGTCACTTTTTCCCTATAAATAGAGAGGTCCTATTCTTTGTAATTCACCCCAAAATTCAATAAGAATTTCGTTTCTCTTTCTCTACAATATTCTTCTTCTTCTTTTATTGGCTCATAACAAAAATACTGTTTTTTATTTGTTTCATCATAACGTTAGCACAATATCGAATGAACATGGATTCCAACAATTTTTATGAAAGGAACAGTTCAAGAAAATTACAAAATCTGAACTCTATCACCCTAACTCCAGAAAAGAGAAAATACAGCAGCTTCAACGTTAAAATAATATGTCCAGTTAGCGGGAGCAGCTGCAATCAAGCACGATCTGAAAGAACTTTCGTCAGCCATTTCGCTAACTTCGTTCAATATAATGCTCTTCAGGGGTCGTTTGGTTCGGCGTGGCATTAAATTTATACTCTGTTTGATTGGCAATATATATTTATTTTAATACTAGATATTCCATCTTATCCACCTTATTCCATCAAATTAGGGATTAATTTATACCAACTCTCAAGTAGGATAAATTAGTTCAGGAATTATAATCTCGAAATAATTTAGTTCACGTACCAAACCAACCCTTTGTATTTCTGCTCCAACAGGTTATCAATCCTCTTTTCTAGGTAACTAATTAATTCACTTTCATTGTATAAAAAGGAACTTAGTTATAATCTGCGAGGCGCAAGAGTCAAACATAGGAAATTCCATATCCTTTTTCTGACAAATACAAATATTTAAAGGAAATACTAAATTCCTGTCACTTTCTGAGTTCTCAGTTGATGACTTGATGTGGATTATTCTCCTTTCAATTTCTCAGGTCCAAAAGAACAATTGCCTATAATATCTTTCCTATATCTACTCTTTTATTAATACACACTGCGTTATCTCTATGCTTTCTTTTCATACAAATATAAAACTATCGCAAATTTTGTTTTATATGTGAATATTTATTTTGTGACATGATCTACAAGTGTCACCGGGGGCGGATGCACCTTTGTAAACGGTGTCATCCGACATCGCTTCGTCGGAAAGATTCATTTAATATGTGTAACTTGTTAATATGTACAAAATATATCTTATTAAATAAACAAAAAAGACAACTTTGCATATACTTCTTGCTAGCTCTATTGGTCAAGTATTTTTTTTTTAGGAAAGGTCCTGGGTTCGAACCTGAGCAGCTTCATGTTGAGTAAGATTTTATGCTAAAAATTTGTTTTTCCTCCAAGTATGTTCTATTGTAAGTTTTCTTACTGTTTTTTTTCTTTCTATCTTTTTCTTAAGGGGAAGATGAAGTTGGTCCGAACACAAATTGAAAAGTCAAATAATGAAAGAGTTTTTATGTGATTGCGTAATGTTTATATATAGAAAAGGTAGTATTTACTATTATGTCTAGCAAGAATATTCTGAATGCATTTCAAAAAATAAAAACTTATCGATGAGGGTTGTAGTATTATACTTGAATTCATATTTTTTAATATGATTCGAATTTGTATTATTTTTATTTCGTGACAATAATTTATCTATTTGTTCACTTCATTAAATGTGACACCACTTACAAAAATCCTGCGTCTGCCCCTGCAGTGTCACAAAGCATACCTAGCTCGCCACTATACAATGAAATACATAAAATCAAGAGTACAAATGGTCCCGAATTACGTGAGGTTGAGCGCATCTAACTGAGACTGTGAGTTCAAATTTTTTGTCGAATCTTCTTTTTTCTTTTTTTCTTTTTCTGGAGTTGGGCGCATGACGGGAAATGGACATGTCTTGGTCTCACTTCTTACATATTAATTAATCCCTTTTTCTGTCTTTCTTTGTTAGTTTTTTCTTTGGAAATTTCTATATTGAAATTCATATAGTTTTTGGTCACCATAAAATTTTATATAATTAATGAAATATTTATATTAAAATTAGTACCAGTGGATAATGTAACATATATCCAATGGATTTAACTCATTCCAATATTTTAGACCCAGAGTATAGATATAAATGTGTGAGAGAATTACAATTTAAAAAAAATCAATTTTAAACTTATAATTCCAAAAACATAATGGGTACAATAATAATAAGACCTAAAGCTTGAACCCGTAAAATTTATATCCTAAATCCACCTCTTCGTAAGAGAGCACACAATTACCCAATAGATCTGCCTCTACCTATGTACATGCAGGCCAAGATGAGATAACTTCTTTAATCACAACTTGTACTCGAGCATTTCGCCATTAATACGTCAGTCCTTGGAGCTGAAGTGTACACCATTAACAAAATAATTCGTCCATTTAGTAAATTACTATGGCATCTGAGAATTATTGCAACTTTTATATGAAGCAGGAATAACAAATTGAGAAGAAATTAAAGATAAATTATTAAATGTACCAAATTCTATTGCCTCCGAGCTCCTCATCAACCTGAGCCTCCTGCAAGATTCGACAAACATTCTGGCAACAGAAAAAAAGATCATAAAAGAAATGTTACTAATAGACATTTAAGAGAAACCCCACGTAAAAGGCAGGAAAAAGAAACTATAATAACAAACAGGATTTAAATTTATTTACAGTACAATTTAAGGCACTATACTATATCAATTTGGCATTTAATTAGAGAAAAGGACCTCATTATGCATGATGCTTATAAATACGCGAGAATTATTTTTGTACTGGAATTGCATCCCTTTATTTTCAAGTTATTTATAAATACTTTTAGGTGGACATGAATTGAAGAGGGAAATTGATGTAAAACATACTTCCATGGAACGTCTCCAACTAGCATCCAATCCCCATCTTTGTCTTCATAAGTTGGCAAGTATTCGACACCATTTGTAGGGTCCATAAGCTTCCTCTCATTTACAAAGTTACCTAAAAAAAACATAGTAATATATTACGCCAAACATCATGATTATACCGAAGGAGGACACGTACTGTTTCTTTTACTCTCTTTTAAATGTATGTAGTATATAGGTAACGGATTTAACTCAACTCATAATTTTGGGTGCGGAGCATAAATTTATATATATAAAATGCAACAAATAGTAGATTTGAAGCAATATCTCTGAATCCATAGAGTTTAAAGTCTAGATCTGCCTTTGCTTTTAAAAGAAATTAAGAAACTATGAAAGATTATATTGTATACTTACAGACATGAGTTGTTAGGCAAGTAAACATGTGTTCCAGAGCAATTAGCAGCTGGTCATAGCTACTGTACATCTCCAAGTCAACTTTTCTCAAGTAGGGAGCTCCATCTACTGCCACCTTCACGTATTTGCACTTCTTTATTACTACTCCTATGTTCTTCCTGTTTGATCTCACTGGTGGCCATCCAGTTACTTGTGTCCTAATATTATTTTTCAAAATTTTGTCAAACTTTAGTGCACTAAAAATACCCAAAGAAAAAACAAGAACTCTACAATTATGATTTTATACGACCATTCTAGGGTGGCCAGCTCATTCGGTGATCTCCATGTCTTCCACAAACAGAGACGGAACTAGGATTTGAAATTTATGGGTTCTAAATTTTAAATCTTTTAAGTTAGTGAGTTCTAAATTAATAATTTATACATATTTAATAAATTTCTTAGAAACATACATGGTTTGGACCAAAGCTAATAGGTTCAAACCCCAAGCGTAGCAACTCATTTCCTTTTCTCCTTGCATCCCCTCCCTGATGTAATTGGGGAAAAAAGAAAGGAAATAGTACCCTGAACCCTAAATAAAACCAACTATGGTGAAGTAGTACTTCTTAACCTATTCACCTTAACTTAATGTGATTAACCAACAAAAAAGAAAATACTAGTAAAATATATTCTTATGCATTAACTTATACATGTCAGTGTAAAATTAAAATATATTTTTATGCGACTAACCTATGTTATTTTTCTGGTTACTAATCTGGTTTGGTTAATAATATAAGCATATAGAAGTTGAGCTTTATGTTTTAATTAAGGGACTTACTTTGCCGAAGGTTTGGTTGCGGTGGATATTTCGTTGTTGCAATAATGATCATCTTCGTAGTTTTGATTATCGTGAGGATTTCTGGAAGTAGAGCTTCCTAGCCTCAACTCAACAGTTTCAGATGAGAGTCCACGTTTTGCACCACAGATTTGTCTTTCTGAATCTCGGCGTAACCCAAGAGTGAGCTCAGTTTCCTCGAAACTGAGACTGGACTCATCGGATTCCGACAACTCCTTTGTTTTTGTTTTTTCCGATGACATTCTACTTCTGTAGGCTACAAGGTGTTAAAAATAGGCTACTAATTGAAAAAATGGGCTACGACAAGTGTTGGGTCTGATGTTTGGCTACTATATAAGCTTGGGAATGTGGAAGGAGGCTATCATTTTAACCATTCTCCTCTCAACACGTTGGGCAGTTCCGTTTGGTTCATGTAATTAAGGGAGTGAATTGTGGAAAATCATGCATCTCTCCGTTTTCGTTACTTCCACAACTTGGGCCCCAAGATGATCATTACTCCCTCCGAATTCATAATAAGTGATTAATTTATTTTTTTATTTTGATCCAAAATAAATATCTATTTATATAATTAAAAAAAAAATTAATTTATTTTTACAAAATAACTCTTACGTCCTAAAAAAATTTCTTACTCATCACTTTAAATATTTAATTAAGGGTAATTCAATCATACTATGTATTTTTGTATAAAATATAGTATTTTCTTAATAGGCGTGCCAAAAGCAAATTGGTTACTTATTGTGGACCGGAAGGAATATTTTTTTTATTTACTATTCCCTCCGGTTCAAAATAAGTCATATTTTGGTTGTTTTCACACATACTGAAAAATTCACCTTTTAATATTAATTAATTAATTAGTAATAAAATTGACCATATTAATATTTACTATCTCTTCACATAAACACTCCTAACACATACTCCACGGAAAATGTAAGAGAAAAAATTAATTCATTCTTGAAATCTGGAAATATCACTTATTTTAGACCACAAAAAAAAGTTAAAAAATCACTTATTGTAGACCTGAGAGAGTAGTAACATTTTTCTTATTGAAAAAAAATTAACCTTTTACTCCACTTACCGCATAAAAGTATTTTGCACGGTAGATTTACTTAAAATTTTAATGCAGATTAGTGTTTACTTGTATTTCGAGTACAAGTGACTACTCTGGCAATAAAATGTGGCTAATTTAATAAACAGACTCACCCATACCTTTGTTTGCGCTGTTTAGTCATTCTTGGAGCGAGAGATTCTTTTTATCTAATCACATTAGATTTCCAAAGTTTATTTGTTCGCCTAATCATGATTCTTGCTGGATAAATTTTGTTAGAGCTTAGCCCGTTTGGACATAAAAAAAAAAATTTCCGAAATTTTTTTACTTTTTTCGAAATCAGCGTTTGTTCATAAAAAATTTTAATTTTCACTTGAAGATGCATTTTGGAAATTTTTAAAAACTTCAACAAGCTGTTTTTCAAAATTTTCACTTAATTCACTAACAAAACTTCAAAAATAACTCAAATTGAAATTTATGCCCGAACACAACTCTAAATTTCAAATACTATTTTCACTTTAAAAAAGATTCACCATTTTTTAGAATTTTACAATTCTTATGTCCAAACGCCTACTTAAATAATAGAGAAAAAAATCAAATTTGTCTTCAGAATTATTCAATTTTGCTCTTCCTTACATTTTTTGTCAATACATATCCCTTTTTGAGAAATGACACTGCATAGTCACCCTCAAAATAATATTTTCTCCAATTGATGGCCAGTTTGATTTTAGCATGTCCAGTGGCGAAGCCAGGAATATTTTCAAGGGTGTTCAAACTTGAAAGAAGTAAAGAAAAATTCTCACATAAGGGTGTTCAATATATGTTATATACCTCTAAAATCTAATATTTTACCTATATATACAATATAATTGTCCGACGAAGGATGGTCAATTGACCACCCATATAAGACTCTAACTTCGCCCATGAGCACGCCCATTAAGAAAATACTAAATTCTATACAAAAATATCTATTATGACTAAACTATCCCTAATTAACTATTTAATGTGAGGAGTAAGAAAAACTTTTTAGGAATATGTACATAAGGGTTATTTTATAAAAACAAATTAAATTCTTTCTTGATTATATAAATGGACACTTATTTTGAATCAAAATGAAATAGTAAACTGATCATTTATTGTGAATCGCAGGGAGTAGTTAAATATATATATATACTTTCAACTAACGAATATATATAATTTCGTGTGCGGACTATAACACCCTTATTTTTTTAATTAGCAAATCGTTTCGTATTTACACTTTGTCTTACCAAAGCTCCAATCTTCTTTTGTAAGAGGGGAACTCCACAACGCTGTTACAACTTCTGTCATAGTGATTGTTCTTTGGGTGAACACTCTGTCAATATGAGCGTATTATGCGTACTTTGGGTCCAAAATTTTAAAATGATAAAACTCTACGTGTCGAAAATGTTCCTAAGTCACTGCACGAACAAGTGATTGAATGAAGCAAAACAATGGCGCTCGTGTGTACAGAAGGGTGATGAAAGAGATGGTGGGCCCCACAATGTCTGGGGTACTTTAGGGAACAGGTCAACCTAGAAGAGTCCATGTGCAATACCTAAACTCAAATTAAGAAAGAAAAAAGGGTCCCACAAAAGGATAATCATGTGACCCTGTTGCTTTGTCGGGTTTTGACTTATGACCACCTTTACCACGCCAACCGACACGTCCACTCTTTATTGTATGTTTACTTATGTCTACCGTTTATTCTACAAAAAAAAAAGGAAATAGTACTATTATTTCGCAGTACGTAGTATTCTTCTCGTCAACACGTAGTACTAAACTAGAGCACTGAATTTATGATGGAGTAGAAGTAATTGAATGAAATTAACTTATAAACACCGCTAATTTAATTTTTTTCACTTTCTTTATGAATTTTACATATAATATCATGTAATAAATTCATTTCGCTGTCCAATAGCTATAGTTGTCTCTTTGATTGGTACCGCAGTCGGTCTTTGATTGGGCATTAGTTCAACATTACTAGAAGCAGACCTTTGTATTACAGTGAAGGTCATCGGACCTTAAGTTTCGGCAGAAATATTATATATATATATATATATATATATATATACTTTGAAAATGTTAAATTTAAAGCACTTGACACTCTTAACACTAAAAGTCTTTAGCAAATTTTGATTGAGCAGAATATTGTACCCCGTCACATGAAAATCCACAATCCGCCTCTAAACATTACCTATCTGTCTTTTTTAAGTTATTATTACTCTCAATTTTTTATGAACTGTACGTAAATTGTAATTTGGTACTTGTTCGTACTGTATAAATCAGTGTAACTAATAGCCTGCACATGCCACACATGACTCCATATTTAGGTTGAACAAATATATAAATGCATATGTAGTCATATATAATCCGTAGCTTTCTGGTTAAACATGAGTATTGATAATAATTTCAGTAGTGGCCTAGTGGACGGAGTCTTCATTAATTTTTGAACATGAAAAAATATTAAAGTGAATTTTGGGGGATGGACAGTAGGCGTGGACCTGTCTTCTTGATGTGTTTCAACATTTAAGGTTATTTTTCTTGAATTGATTGAACATTGCATATTTGGCAGTTAGATGGTATCATCCATTTTCTCTCTGAAGGAATGCATACTTAAATTGACCTCTCATAAAAAGAGACGATGATGATATCAACTTTTCTCGTGCGCGGGTAAGTTATTTTTGGAAATGGCATGAATTTCATTATAAAAATTACGACAGGACAGAGACTACGTACTCAATGGTTAAAATCGATCGATTGCAAAGGACAAGAACTTAGTAAATTTTGACATACAACAATATAATTCCACATGCGCTGCCTAGATCACTTCGTGTACAATCTACTTCAGCAATTAGTGCTAACAAATATAAGTAGGCAAAATTCTGAAAGATTTTAAACTAGAACTTGTATATCCTTCGAGTTCCTTTTTTTTATAATCGTTTTGTCTGGATCGGCTTGCATGTGCCTTTTAATTTTTGGAAGAGCAAAATTTCTAGTGCACGATTATAATTTCATATAAATAATATTTTTAATGAATACAAATTTTAGAAAAATATATAATGAGAACATGGATTTAGATCTTTATTTTTTTTTGGACTAGTGACTCACTATGAACGGATTGTGATACTTGCTTTTTTAATTAAGCCGTTCGCCCATGCTTTCACCTTTCGTGATGGTAGGGGATTTGACATTGATTTGTACCTAGTTTACGAGTAATAATCAAAAGCTCCAGATCATGATACTGAATTTGCACTTTGATAAGTCTTTGCAGGGAGAAATTTAAAAATATATTGGATTTCCACTATAATATAGTGGAGTTTCAGTATAATATACTGGTCCAGCATAATATGCTGGAATTTGATACACATGTGCTCCAGTCTCCAGTATATTATGCTGGAACTTTCCGCGTGTTGGAGTTCCAGTATAACATGCTGGAAGTTCATACACAGGTACACCGATCTCCAGTATATTATATGTTATGTAGCAAAATAGCAGTTATTTTTTAATGATTTTATAAACACTGATTATTTTTAAATAATCAGTTCGAAAATTGAAAAGCCCATACTATTTTTACGTCTTTGCAGGGAGATGAAGTCAAACCCGACAAATACCACTATAAACAATAGGCAAAAAGTACTTATTGCAGTTGAAGAGAAAAGAGAATGAGTGCAAATTACACAATTCACAGTTTCTAGCAGAACATAGTCTTAATCATGTGATTATGGATCAATTAATAGAATCCGATTTAAGATTTAAAAAAACTTTATTAAAAGCATGTTATTCCCTAAACATCAATCACAAGAATGCCTTCTGTCGGACGTATCTGTGAGGAGATAATGGATGGCAGTTTAGTTGGTTGGTATATATTAGAATATACATCTATTGAAGAACCTGCATCCATCATAGCAAAAAACTGAATACTCTATAATATTCTTGATTATATTATTCGACTGAATAATATTATATTCTTGATTCTCTTTGTCGACTTGTATAATATATTACACCCCTAATTCACGTTGGGCATGAGAACTGAAAACTTGACCTGAGAACATGGTTTACAAGTCTCCCATGGTTTCTCGTGTGCCATAGAAATAATTACTTATGTTGGTCTTTTATGTGATGCACTTTGATTAAGTATGGAATTTAAAAAGAAAGAAAGACTTTGAAATTTATGGTCTAAAATAATCCATTCCTATTTGTATGATTATAATTATCTCACTAAAAATAAAATGAATTTTATTTTTTAAAATTAAGCCATCACCTTCGGTTGGGGGCCTAGAGTGTGAGGGGTTAGTCTTGGACCCCTACCATGTATATTAAAAACTTACAATGACAAGTGGGGGGTGGGGGGGGGGGGGGACATGGAACCTTCCCTCCAGTCTAAAAAAAAAATGTTTGCCAAGCAAACAAGAAATTAGAAGGCATAGCCTATACAAAAAAAGCCTTTTCCATCATACTTCTAACTTAACTAACAAAAAAATTACATTTTAAAAGGTGTAAATGAAAAGTTTGAAGTTAAATTAGTTCTAAATATAAAAATATTTATTAAAAAAAAAAAAAAAACTAAAAAGAAAAGTGCAGCATCACAGAAATTGGGACGAGTAACTACTATTGCTTGTTCAAAAAAGGATGTTTGACTGATAAATTGTTGGATTGCAATAGACGTCTGAGCGCATGCATGTAAGCGTGAAATTAAGTTATGCTTTATACTGGAAACTTTCATTGTTCATCTGTATTTCATATTCCCAAGAGAAAGATACATAATGCATGGGAAATGAGTTGGATTGATACAGGAACATTGCCGTTTTATCCGATATATATGCATGAACCTATATATATATATATATGTTCAATTGTTATCTCTTCTAACTAGGCCAATACCATGTGACATTAGTAAAACTTTTCACTGGATTCTAGGGGTTTGATTGATCCAAGCTTTAATTATGTTGAATAGATAAACAAGAGAATGAACCTAGCCACCACATTAATCAAAATTATCTATTTTAGAGCTATTTGCGTACCGCGGGTTAATGTATTATTGCTCCTGCTTTAGATTAAAAGGATTTAATTATGGCATTATGCACATTGATAGTATAAGTTTTCTACATTATCAGTTGTTTATTTTATTTTCTTAGTTATCAAATTAATTAAGTTTATGAAAAACAGTTAATATTTGTTGTTGTAGGTCTCTCTAATTAATCTGTTTTTGCAATCAACAATACAAAATCTCGTGTAGCGGTTGGAAATCCATGAGTCTTCGAGTATAATCGCCTCCTCTATAAAAAATGAATTTACATGTGCTTGTCTAAAAAAAATCAAGCTCGCACGTCTACAATATAATATATTACTACAATTGTGATCAAACTTACCTTAGCGTCCCAAAAACTATACATAAATTTTAGATACCTTAGTATCTTACATCATTATTTTCCTATTTTTTCATGGCACGATAAATGCATTTGGGTAATTTCTAAGAAAAGCTGCTGAGAAGATTTTTGAAAATCTTTCAGAGTATATTTGTAAACAAATGCAGACTAATTTTTCAAAAGGGGCTCGGAAACTTGACTAAAGCTCACCATATTCGACGTTGCAATTAAACAAAGTTACCAATAATATATAATGAGATAAAAACGAAGAGAAACGAATATTTATAATAAAAAAAAGAAATTACATGTCCTAAAAGTTTAATTAATGCAATAGCAGCGAGCTTTAAGCACATTATCTAGAATCTGGATTACACATAACAATAATAGAGCGACAAAATAACTAGAAGATCGAGGAAATCATATACTTATACAACACCTAAAATTAAATTACAGCGACGTTTGATGTAGTGTACATCTGAAACAATTAAACATAGGAAACAAAATATTAACGTAATATTGATTATATGAGAGGCCACTCGTCCAGTGGTTAATCACTCTATTTCTCACTAATCCAGTGACTGCAAATTAAAGCCTCATTTCTCTTTGGACATTCCCTTGAGAAAGTCCTTTGTTCGAATCCCTATTACTTTTGCATCCGATCTCTTCATGATCCTCAGCCTTTTGCATGATTCAGTAAACATCCTGTAAATTACGGTTTAATATATTCATTAGATTTTCTACTTTTTTCCTCGAGTTTAAGGGTAGTCATGCACAAAGCATCCCCCTTCACGCAAGATCAGGAGAAGAGGTATGATATAGACTGCCTACCCTAATATAAACATTAGTGACTTTTCGAACCTGTAACCTATAAATCACACGGAAATAAGTTTACCGCATTGCTCCAAGGCTCCCCTACTAATAATACCAAACATCGGCAACAAAAAATATAGTGTAATCTCACAAGTGAGATATGAGAAGGGCAATATATACGCAGACGTTACTTCTATTTTGTGAAGTTAAAGAAGTTATTTCCGACAAATCATAATTCGAAAAGATCAGTTAAAAGAAATTAATATTGAAAACATAATTGATTGTGTACTAGGACGAGATGGCAAAGTTGTCTAAGAGTTAAATGATAGTCCAAGAGAAAACGTGCCCCAGAAAAGCTTTCAATGTGATAATTACTGCTATATATTGTCCTATGGGACATTCTTGTCTGATTCAACAATTTCTTCGAAAAAATACGTGTTTGTCGGCAATTTTTGACTTCTGGAGAAGAAACTGTAGCTGCTGAAAATCATTGTACAAACTCAGTTTCCCTCTGCCCTTTCACTTTTTGTGGGGGGATACAGGATACTTTTAGACTTCCGGTCTTTTTCTTAATTCGACTATATTTTTTGGAAATTTTATTAATTTTTTTTAAAAATCTATGAGTTCGATTTATATGCTAATTAAGTAATTTAACTTAGGATCGGATTTATCATATATGATTGAATAATTTGTTTCTTCAATTTTTTAAAATCCTACAATTCAGAGATTTCTTCCTAAAAATGGGGTTTTCTTTGGTAAAACCGTAAAAAGGAAAGGATATAATGGTGGTCGTTTTCATCTTTGTCACTGTTTCCTACGAAAAATCTGGTTTCAAACCTGTCATTTATATCAATTCTTCTCTCTCTCTCTCTAACAAGCTAGTTCAGTCGTACTGCTCAAGTCAGCAAAGGAAACTTAAACCCAATATATACCTATAGCGAGATGCGTATCTCTAGGATTTGAACTTTATAGTTCAATCTTAAGATTTTTAGCATATAATTTTTTTATCTTTAAGATTATGAGCTCATATCTACTAGTTTTTGCAATATAATAGATATTTACACATAAGTTCATAATTCCCGCTAAAAGTGCTGCCTGGTACCTTCACGTTTCAGTAAAAATAGCACGGACTAGTCAGTTTTCGGAGTAGTAACTAAAAAATAGTCAGCATTTGCAAAGTCATTGAAAAATAGTTATTATTTTGCTGCAACACCGAAAGTTCTAGCATAATATACTGGAGATTGGTGCACTTGTATGAACTACCAGCATATTATGCTGGAACTCCAGCACACGGAAAGTTCCAGCATAATATACTGGAGATTGGTGCACTTGTATGAACTACCAGCATATTATGCTGGAACTCCAGCACACGGAAAGTTCCAGCATAATATACTGGAGATTGGAGCACCTATGTATGAATTCTTCCAGCATATTATACTGAACCAATATATTATGCTGGAAGTTCACATGTAAAAAATTCGAATCCTTATATATTATGTTGATATATTTTTTGAATTTTGACCAGTATTTTCGTTCAAATTTATCTTTACATGAAAAGTGGCTAAATTTCTATTACTTTTGAAACTGTGGTTTCTCATGTGGAACCATAATAGGAATTCAATCACTACTAATTGGTATCTTTATTTATGCATCAATGACGATAAATGCATTCATCATAGTTTGGCTATTTTTCGATCACCGCGGGTAAATCTAACTATTTTTAATTTTATCCCATGTTGCAACCCCCCCCCCCC
>ML251338.1:334228-346365 GCA_005239495.1 Nicotiana undulata | reverse complement strand
CCCCCCCCCTCCCCGTTATTTGTTTTACAAAATTATCTTTATTAATTGTAACTAAAATCTTACCAACAAAGTAATACTTCGTCCTTCCCATTTTAACTGTCCCAAAATAATAGTAAGTAAAAAAAACCTTATTTTTAATATATTGGACTAGTAAAAACTTAAAAGGAACAGAGTTAGTATAAATTAATTGAGGTTCAGTAGTTAGGAGTCAGTTAATTAAGGTAAGTATCTAATTTTGGCGTAGGGGTAGAGAACTGTACTTACTCCCAGGGAACGTCGCCGAGAAGCATCCAGTCTCCATCTTTGTCCTCGTATATAGGAATGTACTCTGAGCTGTCTCCATCTTTCACCGCTTCGCCTGTTCACAGTTTACCAAATCTCATTATTCCCTTTGTCTTTCTAATCCTTCTTTATAATATTTGTAGGAGTAAAGTCAGTCCTCTCCATAATTATAACAATATTCTTATATAATAATATTTTTTTTATAAAAGTCAAACTTTTTTATAATAAACTTTTATGTCATGTTATAATAAGTATATTTATTCTCTGTAAAAGCACTTCGACATAACATCCAAAAGTATTCGGAACAAATGAGGCCGTTATGGAAATTTTTTACTGTATGTGCTAATTTCACTATCACCTTTTAAAATATTTGTGTTATTTGTACATTATGTCTCTTTACAATTTTAAAAGTAAAAAAATAATATTTTTAGATCTCTTATGTGTAAATGACAAATCTCTTATCTGTAAAAATAAATCTCTCGTGTGTAAAATAAAAAGGGTCACAAAACTATAAATAAATTTGTAAAGAACCACAAAATCAATTGACTCCCAATGTTCCTCATGTTTTTCTTTTTAACTTTTACACAAATAGTACAAAAGATTATTTTTACTATCAGTATATTTTTACTTGTCGTAATAGGTCATCTATAATATATTACTACTATTTTACAAGTTATCAATTGACATTTGCTACAAAAAGAAACTTGGAACTTAATATGTCGCTTAAGTGATATGATAATGTAAAATTGCGTAATATCAGTAAATTTTTTATTTTTTATTTTGCATGGCATAATTTAATAAACCGAAGAAGCAACAAAACTTACAAATGCCATAGCAACCGAAGAGCTTTTCAAGATTCATGACAAATTCAGAGTAGTCCTTTTGAGTTCCCAAATCAACTTTTCTAAGAAAAGGGACACCATCCAAGCTAACTTTTACGTACATTTTCGATCCTTCACTACCATTATTAAAGCCATAATTCTTTCGCCGATAAGCACAAACCGGCGGCCAACCAACAACTAGGTTTTTGTTATGACACTTAACATCATCATCATCGTCGTTAACGTTGCTGCTACTTCGATCACTGTCAATAATCTCTGAAAACACCCTTTTCTTTTCCCCTGGAATTCCCAATCTTAGCTCAGTAATTTCAAGTTCGGTCGCCATATTGTCAATTTTTTGAGTTAGTTGAATTGTTTTGATCAGAAAAAGGGTAGTAGTTTTAATTTATAGTAAAAGAGATGAGCAATGCCAGATCAATGAAGGCTAAATGGTCGGTCACATGAGATAAAAATGGTAGGGAACTATATGTTACCTAAAACATTAATATGGACCGGCAACTTCCTAATTATTATATGGGAGCACAATCGTACGTTGGGTTATACTTTAATTTATAAATATTGGAGATTTAGTGAGTAGTGTTTGATATTTGTATACAGAAAACATGCCATGTGATCTCCCTGATTGAAGGGTTCGTCAATTTATGTGCATATTTAGACACACACATGCGTGTATAACGTCTGCTAAATAAATACACCGAATATGTTTTGTTTTGTGTAAATGTTTCAAGTGTAAAGTGAGGCTTGGAGAAAATTCATGGAAAATAAATAGTGAACCGTTTGGTTTTGGAGATCATAGAGAATTATAACCTGTTTGGTCAGGTGCGTATACACCTTGTCCTATACGGTGTCACGGGAACGCTTCGCCGAATATTTTTACTAATTATGTATAAGAAAAATAAAAATATTAGGGATAAATATAGACACCACACCGCTTACAACTACAATAAGTTATTTATTTGTTCATTTCTTCAAATTGTGACACCGTTTATGAAAAATCCTGCGTATGTCATTGTGTTTGGCCAAGCATTTAAAATTAGTTTATTTTGAAAAGTGCTTTTCTCAAAATTATTTTTCAAAAAAGAAAAATGTGTGGCCAAACTTTTAAAAAGTGCTTCCAAGTGTATTTTTCTCAAAAATGCTTTTGAAGAAAAGCTATACTTTTTTTTGGCTTCTCAAAAACCGCTTATGCATTCAAAAACACATTTTTACCTCTAAAAGCTTGACCAAACAACTTTGGCAAAAATAGCACTTTTGTCCGCAGATAAACTTGGTAAACATGCTATTAGAATGCAAAAGGAAATGAAAGTATATTTAATATGTAGGTTGTTCAACTCATGATGTTATATATTTAATATGAGTATATACTTATGAGAGAGGATAGCAACGCAACTTATAGAAGTTATTATAAGTTATAGGCCTTACAAAATCATTTCCTAGTCACATTGACATTTTCAAATTAATAGAATTTTAAATGCAACTTATGGAAAATTGCTTCTTGTGGCGAGTACAAATCTGTATGAACATTTCCAACAATATCCTATCAAAGAACAGCGACAACCAAAATTCAGAAACCATAGTATCTCTAAGATAGAGGAAGCAAAAGTTTATGTCAAAGAACAATTAGAATATCATGCAATTCTGTTTAAAAAGAAATAGAAGCTATTTCGTGAGATTAATCAACCACCGCTATTGGTACATAAAATCATGCAATGAATAATATATCCGTGAATCCACATAATTGCTCTAATCAGCCTACTATTATTTAGCAATGATATAGTGGTAGGACTTATGCAAATTAATGAAAAATTTGACATTCTTCCTCCTAAAAGACAAAAAGAACTAGAAAAAGGGGCACTTTCCTCCAATGTTGATTACTTCTAATTTGTGGTGGCAAAATGGATTGAAAAATAATTTTTTCATCCATATTGATAGAATATATGAGTTCATTAAATTGTATAAGAGACATGGTCCTGTAATAATTTTCGCAATACTAACTAATGTGACAGTAAGTAAATAACACATAGGATTTTTACGTGGAAAAATCTCTGCTCAAGGGATAAAAAACCACGACCTACACTGGTGGGATTTCAACTTCACTTCTGAGCAATCTTTAGATTACAACCTATTGCAACCTAGGAATTAAACTCTTATCTCTCACTAACAAGCCACTTTGCAATACACCTATTACAAAGACTTCAACTCATGACTAACTCTAGTCACGACACAAACTCTACGGGTTTATGATTTTTGGAGTTTCCTAACTAGAGCTTCTAAATAAGCATAATAGGAATTACAATGTAGAACAAATACAAAGATAAATTCAACTAAGGACATACAAAAGACTCGTTATGGAACTGGTCTGTAGTAGTGTTGCACTTTGTTCATGATACACTTATGACTTCAATGCTAAAAAATCAGATCTTCAATGCTTGAGAGAAATCACAAAATGTTCAAGTAATGTTTTGTTATAATACTCCTCGTTGATATACTTTGGATGACACCATTTGGATGATGTACACACTTGGATGGTACAAGGCCCTTCCCAATGGGAAGTGACTGTTGCACTGTTTCTGCACTGTAGCGTGCACAGTTGCAGGCAGTCACTTTCCAACTGTGGAGTTGACTTTGTACTGCTGTCGGGGAAACTCCAAGGGATCAGGTCCCTGAGTTGGTTCTTGTCTATCTGAAGTCATACAGCTCATATTAGCTTAAGTCCATTGCAAAGAATTATACCAAGTGTGCATCAGGTCATTTATATAATTCTTGACAATAAGTTTGTTAGATCATCAAAACGTAAATTTAAGATACCTTAAACCCATCACATATTGCCTGCTAAAAATGAGCTGAATAATGAACTTTTTAAAAATGGATCAAATATGGATAAAATTTATATTATCCACTTAATAAATAGATAACCAATGGGTTTAACTTTTATATTTCAAAGACTCAAATTAGGTGTTTCCTCAAGCTTGAGAGACTAGGAATTCTCCCAAAAGTGATAATATTCAGGATGCCATGTTATTGGTTAACTCATTTTCTATCTATATTAAATATAGATCTGATCAAATATTTTATCTATTTTTTCATTATCTGTTTTCAACCTGCCCATATCTTATCTCATGTGCACGTTTGACGGCACTACTTCTAATCATGATCCTCAAGCAATTTCTTTGGCATTAATTATACGGAGAAGGTTTAAATATACCCCTCGTTATACTTTTGGTCCAAATATACCTCTGTCGTAATACTATTGGTTCAAATATACCCTTCTTCCGTTAAGTTTGTCCAAGGTGGACATCCAATCCTACGTGGCGCAAACAATTGATGAGGTGGATGCCACGTGGCATGCCACCTCAATGCTCATAACTCATTTTACCCCTCCCTTATATTTTTTTTTTCATCACTAAACTTTCCTTTCCCTTGAAGAAAATTTTTATGGTGGAAAAACAAATATAGGGGAGGGATAAAACGGGTTAGGAGCGCTGAGGTGGAATGTCACGTGGCATCCACCTCATCAAATTTGTCCACCTTGGACAAACTTAACGGAAGAGGAGTATATTTTAACCAATAGTATTATGGCAGGGATATATTTGAACCGAAAGTATAACGAGGGATATATTTGAACCTTTTTCTCATAGTAAAAGGATATATTTGACCCGTTTTCCGTTAATTATAACTCCTTCTCCCTTGCATCTGCTTATTTAATTCGGAATTGCTTAATATTCTTTTGCTAAAACTGAACTATTCTCCATTTGAGAATTCTCTAATGTAGGATACGCTTCCTTAGGATTGGACAAGGCAATGAAACATACTAATAACGTCGTCCTACATGAGGACACACGTAATATAGAGTTTGTCCCCAACACATTGACCCAAATCATAATGTTTTTTTGTAATCACTCCAATTCAATCGCAAACCCATTCTGCCACTTGAGGCCCCTACCCGACAGCAGAGTCAATTAAAGAGTTTAACTTCTGGGCAGACAATGTACAGTTTTTTACATGCACGTTCAAGTGAATCTTAGCTAACAATATGTATAGTAATCTTAAGTTTGTAACTTAAATAGTGCATCATATATTCTTCTATACCCCTTTCAATTCTACTGGCTGTGTAAATATTCTTTACATTTGATTAAACTTTTAATTATATTAATTAAAACCTTTGACGTGCCGAACGCAGCGTAATTTCATAAACAGTGTAATATATCACGTTGGGGGAAGTTAGGCCGCATTTGTTTTTTTTAAGATTAAGACGTCTGAATCTGAATACACATCTGAATATCAAGATGTGTATTAAGATTAAGATATCTGAATGTGAATACACATCTGAATATTAAGCTGTGTATTAAGATCTGAATACTAAATATATTAAGACTTTTTGATTTTTAACATCTGAATGTATAAAAATTATCTTTATGTGAAAATTAATAAACATAAATTCAAATGAAATATTAATCAATCTTATATTTTATCAATAAAATATATAATTTCTTGAAAATATAGTAGTTGGCGGTGGTGGTGGCTAACGGTGGTGCTTGTGAATGCCAACTAGAGGCAGTGGTTGGTGGTATGTTTGGTTGATGGTGGTGGTTCAGGGTAGTAGCTAGTGGTGGAAATTATGATTGGGGATGGTGGTGGTGAGTGGTGATAGTTAATATTGGCGGGTGGCGGTGATAGTTGTGATTAAGGAAGGTGGTGGTGAGTGATGGTAGTTTATAATGATGGGCAGTGCCGATTATGGTTGTTGACAGTGATGTGGAGTTAGTTGTGGTAGTTGAGGTGGATGAGTATTGTTTGTGGTTGACAATGATGGTGGTGGGAGTGGTGGGGATGACAGGTGGTGGTAGTCGATTATGATGGTGGTGGTTGAGTATGGTGGTGGTGACATGATGGTAGTTGATAATGGATGGCGGTGGAGACAATTAATAACGAATATGGAGGATAACATCTTAATGAAATTAAGTCTCTATTCTGAATTTTAAGATTCAGACTTTAAAAACAAACGCACTTAATGCCCGAGATCTGAATAATTAAGATTCAGACCTCGATTAAGTGCAAACAAATAAGGCCTTAATCTCTTCTTTCGATTTCAGTTCAGACTTCAGACCATCAATTAATTTATTACTTCTTCGGTCCCATTTTATGTAGGACAGTTTCCTTTTTAGTTTTTCCAAAAAGAATAGTTATATTTTCTGTATTAAAAAATAATTTAATTTGTATACTTCTTATTTTAGTGAAATGATTATTATCACACAATTATTTATGGCTTGTTACAAAGTTTCAAAATTCTTTTTTAATTTATTTTCTTAAATTATGTACCTAGTTAAATAGTATGCTACATAAATTGCGAACGAAAGAGTATATGAAATGTGTGGCTAAGATAATGTTGGGAAGCCAAGTTATTAGGCACTCAACGCACGTGAATGACACGTGAGGAGATAGTCTTGCATTACATGCCATATTGAGTGTACGTGGGCGGTGGGCAGGGGGCATGCGTTCAAATAAGTAGCTACTCAAATAATGGAGGTCTTTTCTGGGAAGAAATTCAAAAATAGTCAAATTTATAAGTGGTCATTGTTGAGATTGAGGTCATAATTTAAATATTGGCTACTTTTGTAATTAGTTAATAGAAGTTGTTAGTGTTAGAACTGCAAATAGGCTATTTCTGCAAATAGTTAGTTACGCAGTTAGTTAGTGCCAGTGAGTGAAATTCCCACTGTTGTAGCTGTATAGGATTGTATATGTATATATAGGCGCACTATCATCTTTCTAATTCAATGAGAATGATTTCTCTCATTCCTGTATTCTCGAAGCTTCTTCTTCTCCTCTCTTTCTGAGCTCCATGGCATGCAGCCATGGCGGTTGAAGCTTAGCACAAATATCTTCGTCACTGATGTTCGATTTTGTCATGGTATCAGATCGAGGTATTATCCGCTGAGGTAATCGATAATATCTTGCCTTGTCTTCTCTTCAATTCACAATCGAATTTTTACATCTTCGTCGAAATCGATAATTGTTTTCTTCTTCAATGAAATTCTGCTCGAAATTGTATTTTAGCTGCGATCTCGTCCAATTGTAACAAATTACAGTGATGTTGAGCAATTTTAGAAGTGAGATCTCACTCACATCTGTTAGATTTCTAAACCTAGTTACGATTCACGATTTGATCAATTGAGATCTGTAGTTTGAACGATGGTTGAAGGTGTTGTAAACAAAGACAATCTGGACACTTCGAATCCCCTGTACATGCATCCCTCAGAGAGTGCAGGTTCTATGTTAGTACATGTTGCTTTTGACGGCACATGGTATAGATCCTGGAGGAGAGTCATACTTAGATCTCTCTCAGTGAAGAATAAGGTCGGTTTCATAACAGGAAAGTGCCAGAAGCCAGTAATTGGACACACAACCTTTTATCAATGGGAACGATGTGATGATATGGTGACATCGTGGATTCTGAACTCACTTTCAAAAGACCTAGCGGACAGTTTACAGTATGTGAGTGACGCAAAGGAGCTATGGTAAGAGTTAGAAGATTGATATGACCAAACTAATGGTGCAAAACTTTACCAACTCCAGAAAGAAGTCAATGATTTTAGTTAGGGTACTCTGGACATAACAGGATATTATACTAAGATGAAGAAACTATGGGAAGAGTTAAACACATTAAATGCACATACACAGTGCAGTTGTCAATGTATTTGTGGTGCCAAAGCTAATATGCACAAAGTTGAGCAAGACAGAAGGTTGATACAGTTCTTGATAGGATTGAACGAGGTGTATACTGAGGTGAAGGGGAGTATACTGATGATGAACCCTCTCCCAAGTATTGCACATGCCTTCTCTATTCTCATACAAGAAGAGAAGCAAAGAGAGCTTAAACCACACAGTCAACAGTTGGTAATCGAATCTGCATCATTGAATGCTAATAGTCCAGAAAACAGCAGCTTTAGAACTAACTACAACCAACACATGAGTAACTCTTCTGGTTACAATGGCTATGGAAGAGGTTATATGGGAAACAGACCTAGGCCATTATGTGATTACTGCAAAAGAACAGGGCACACCAAGGACAAGTGTTACAAAATCCATGGTTATCCACAAAACATGAAGTATAACAGTGGCAATAGAGGAAGGAAAATGGAAGCAAATGTGTTTGATACAATTGGCAATGGAACAACTATGACAGAGGAAGGGGGAAATCATCAAGAACAAGGTAGGACCATGCATCAACTAACCAAAGAGCAATATGGGCAACTGTTGAGCATATTGGAGAGCTTCAAGAGTGGAAATAATGGAGATAACTCAGGAAACATCAACTTGGTTGGTGATGATGTTAACTTTGCAGGTATGACTACTTGTAACACCTCTGTTGAACCCAGTAAGCAGACTTATGAAAGCTTTAAAAAGAATGTTGATTGTTGGATCCTTGACTCAGGAGCCACTAACCATATGACCTACAACAAAGCCTCTTTGAGAAACATTAAAACTATTGTTTACCCTTTCTTAGTGTCTTTGCCAAATGGATATGAAGTAAAAGTGACAATAGTTGGAGATGTCATTCTGAGACCTTAATTTACCCTAAAAAGAGTCTTATATGTTCCTAGTTTCAAATTCAATCTAATCTCTATACACTCATTGACAGTTCAACTTGATTGTATCATCATATTCACTAAGTTTTCATGTATCCTTCTACAGGAACTTTCACTGAGGAGGCCTCTGGAGATTGGTAAAGCCAAAGACAGCCTCTACCTTCACTACTCAAATTCAGGAAAGAACAGTTCTTCTGTCACACACAAATCTGCACCTAGTGCATCCATCTCAAGTAGTCATAGTAGCAATAATGTACACTGTCACAACCATTCTTTTGATTCTGCACATGGTGCATCCACTCCTTCTTATGATTGTAGCAATGAAAGTGTACAAGTTTCTTTGAATTCCAATAAAAGTTCTTATGACAAAATGAACTCAGACAGTCATATGGATCTCTTGTGGCATAACAGGTTGGGTCATATACCTTTTATCAAAATGAAGGGTATCAACTACATACATGTGACCTTTGCAAACAAACAACCATTTATGTGTGTTATCTATCATATGGCCAAACAGAATAGATCTTCATTCCTAGAAAGAACCTCTTCCACCACCAAAGCATTTGAACTCCTCCATGTGGATATGTAGGGTCCTTATCATGCTCCAACTCATGATAATCAAAGATATTTCATCACCCTAGTTGATGATTATAGCAGATGCACTTGGACACATCTTTTGGCCAATAAAAGCAATACATTGCATGTCATAAAAGCCTTTTTTGCAATGGTCCAAAACCATTTCAATACCTCAATCAAGACCATCAGAACTGACAATGGTTTGGAGTTTTTGAACACTGAAACAACCATGTTTTTTCAAGACAAGGGGATCATACATCAGAAAACTTGTCCCTACAGCCCTCAACAAAATGGTATAGTCGAAAGAAAACATAAATATCTCATTGAGGCTGCAATGGCATTATTGTACCGGTCCAAACTACCCATAAGATATTGGGGAGAGTGCATCCTAACTTCTACATATTTGATCAACAAACTACCATCCTCATCTCTCAAATGGAAATGCCCTTTTGAGATCTTATATAAGAAGAAACCAAACTATTCACACCTTAGGAGCTTTGGGTGTTTATGCTTTCCTACAAACCTAAAACCTCACAAGGATAAATTTGAGCCAAGATCAACTCCACATGTTTTCATAGGATACCATTTTGGATCAAAGGGATAAACGGTACTCAGCCTGGCCACAAAAAAGATTCAAGTCTCGAGAGATGTGATTTTTCATGAAAATATTTTCCCATTTGCATTGCATGGAAAACACACTGATTTAGCATCTAAATATCAACATCTATCTTTTCCTTCTCCTCACATAGGACCCAATATGAGTCATTCTGATATTGTTAGCCCTACAGTCAGTAGTAGTAATGAGAACTCACATCAACAACTAATGTCACATGAACTTTCATTTGGCAATGACACTAATGATATCACCCATGAATCTGGCTCACCAGAATATCAAAGTTTTTCCACTCTAGATGAAAGTTCCAACACATCACCTGAACTTAGTTTTCACCCACATGACCAAGAACAATATGTTTCAGATAAGTCACCAAGCCCAACACATTCTGAACAAACTACAATCTTAACTCACAATAGACCTCAAAGAACACTGAAACCTCCAAGTTATTTGAAAGACTATATCTGCAATGTACCCACTCTCAATACTACTACAGGAGAACAGACTACAGAGATTGACCATAACTCATCCTTACAATCCTTTTCCTTTCATACACATGTACCCTATTTGCAACTCGTATCCTTGAATACCCTAAGTAGCAGTAGTCAACATTTGATTGAAAAGCTTTCTATTGACTGTGAACCTGAGTCATATGAGGCGGCATCAGCCATACCTGCTTGGCAACATGCCATGAGCTAAGAGTTTGATGCTCTTTATTCTAATCATACCTGGGATCTTGTTCCACTTCTTGCAGGTAAGAAAGCAATAGGGTGTAAATAGGTATATAAATTCAAACATAAGGCAGATGGAAGTGTTGAAAGATTTAAAGTTAGACTAGTTGTAAAAGGGTACACTCAACAAGAAGGAATTGATTATACTGAGACTTTCTCACCAGTTGTAAAGATGACTACAGTAAGAGCATTAGTCAGTATTGTAGTAAAGAAAAATTTGGAGATATTTCAACTTGATGTGAACAATGCCTTTCTACATGGGAACCTAAATTAAGAAGTATACATGCAGATACCACCAGGATTACTGGTAGAAAAACAGAATCTGGTGTGTAAGCTAAACAAATCTTTATATGGATTGAAGCAGGCAAGTAGGCAGTGGTATGCTAAGTTGACAGAGGCTCTATGCTCTAAAGGATATGTGCACTCTATGTTGGACTATTCTCTCTTCTACAAGAAAGGAGAATAGTCACTTATCTTTGTAGCAGTATATGTGGATGATGTCCTTTTGAAAGGAACAAATCTGGAAGAAATCAAGGCCTTAAAGTCTTTCCTACATGAGACTTTCAGAATAAAGGACCTAGGAAGATTGCATTATTTCCTAGGTTTGGAAATCTTATACAAACATGATGGAGCAATAATCACACAAAGAAAGTTCACAACATATATGATAAAGGAGTTCGAGTGCTCACATTGTTCTCCCATGGCTTCCCTACTTGATCCTTCAGTAAAGCTGAAAGCCACTGAAGATAACTTGCTCACAGATCCAAATCAATACAGAAAGCTAGTGGGAAAACTGAATTTTCTCACCAATACACGACTTGATATTGCTTATAGTGTCCAACATCTCATCCAGTACATGCAAAGTTCTTGAGACTCTCATCTCAAAGTTGTCCTACATGTACTCAGATATTTGAAAACTGATCCTAGCATGGGAATTTTCCTGTCGAACAGTGAAGATTACAGACTAAGGGCCTTTTGTGACTCAGATTGGGCAGCCTGCCCTGAGACTAGAAGATTAGTTAGTGGCTATGTTGTATTGCTTGGAGACAGTCCAATTAGTTGGAAATCAAAGAAATAGTCCACTGTGTCATTAAGCTTTGCAAGCAGAGTACAGGTCTGCAAGGAAAGTAGTTGCAGAGCTCGTTTGGCTGTCTAAACTTCTGGAGAAGCTAACTGTACCTTTAACTCTTCCCATTCCAGTATATTGTGACAATCAAGCAGCTCTGCACATCTCTAGGAATCCAGTATTTCATGAACGGACAAAACACATAGAAGTCGATTGCCATTTTGTTAGGGATAACGTCCTTGAAGGATTAGTCTCTCTACATTATGTCCAGATAATCAGCTAGCAGACATATTTACCAAACCTCTGACAGGGATCAAGCATTCATCATTGCTTAACAAGTTGGAAATGAGTACCTCCCTTCAAACTTGGGGGGGGGGGGGGGGGGGGGGTGGGTAATTGGGGATAAATTATAAATTTTGTGTATTTGATTTTTTTAAT
>ML251338.1:304960-334152 GCA_005239495.1 Nicotiana undulata | reverse complement strand
GGGGGGGGGGGGGGGGGGGGGGGAGGTGTTGAGATTGAGGTCATAATTTAAATATTGGCTACTTCTGTAATTAGTTAATAGAAGATGTTAGTGTTAGAACTGCAAATAGGCTATTTTTGTAAATAGTTAGTTACGCAGTTAGTTAGTGTCAGTGAGTGGAATTCCCACTGTTGTAGCTGTATAGGATTGTATATGTATATATAGGCTCACTATCATCTTTCTAATTCAATGATAATGATTTCTCTCATTCCTGTATTCTGGAAGTTTCTTCTCCTCCTCTCTTTCTGAGCTCCATGGCATGCAACCATGGCGGTTGAAGCTTAGCTCAAATATCTTCGTCACTGGTGTTCGATTTTGTCAGTCATTCAAAAGTAGCTAATTTTCATGTAAAGATAAATCTGAATGAAAACGTTGTTCAAAATCCGAAAACTACTCCAGTATAATATACTGGAGTTCCAGCATAAGTATTCTGGAACTCCAGTATATTATACTGGAGTTCCAGCTCCAGTATATTATACTGGAGTTCCAGCTCCAGTATATTATACTGGAGTTCCAGCTCCAGTATATTATACTGGAGTTCCAGCAAAGTATACCGGACTTCCAGCATAATTTACTGGAGTTCCAGTATAATATACCGGTCCCGCATAATATGCTGGAAGTTCATACACAAATGCCCCAATCTCCAGTATATTATGTTGGAACTTTTTGCGTGTTGAAGTTCCAACATAATATGTTGGAAGTTCATATACACAGGTGCAACGATCTCCAGTATATTATGCTGGAACTTTTCGTGTTACAGAAAATAGTGACTATATTTCAATGACTTTGTAAATGCTGGCTGATTTTGAATGACCAATCCAAAAAATGGCTAGACCGTTCTATTTTTACGTCTTTTCACGGGTTTGCTTTAGCCTTTAGCTGTTAGCAATATGTCAAAAGAAGCTTGTGGTTAAAGGAAGAGAAATCACTTTAAAATTGTGACAAACAAAAGTTGAGACAGACCTGAGTCCATTCACGTAAACATAGAAAATGATAGTAAAATCTCCTTTCGTTTTCACTGAAATCCACGTACATAATGACGACATAACGTTAATTATAGTTTTACAGATGATTCGCGAAGTGTCTAGTACGTAAAATTGCATGGATTTGTTGTGTTGCGAGACATGCATATATAGTACGTACGAAAAGATTGATATTATTGAGATATCTGCTTGTCTTCTACCGTTGTGCTGGTGCGTGCGATAATTGATAGTAGAAACCAAATAGGTTTACAACTCCTCCAAGGCTCCGCTTATTATAAAGTAGGGATCGTGGCGGATTTAGAGTGTCAAGTACGAGTTAAATTAAATTTACCATTTAATTGTTGAACCCATATTTTTAAAAAACTTGAACTGAATTCAAATTTTGAATTTGCCCTGCCCAGCTTTGCAAGTTGCTCTGTTCTTATCGTTCCATTTTCCAGGACCCTCCGCGCACTGCTCATCAGATTCAAGTGGTCGTGTTCATGCACTTATGCAAGGCTACAGATAGCAAAGGCACAAAATATAATTCCTTAATAAGAAACTGATTCTCAGGCAATGTGTTCTATATATTACAAAATGGAAATGATCTTTACTCATAAATCATTCTTGATTGCTTCCCGAACAACGTGGCAGATACTCTGGCAACGTTTCGGTTGAACTTATCTCTTTCGCATGGCCAACAGCCATCGCATCTCCTGCATAATTTAGCCCTCTTTCCCATGCCCCCAACCCCCCCCCCCCCTCCCCAAAATTTCCCCCCCCCCCCCCCCCCCCCTTATGTTTTACATGTTTTCAATAAGGAATGTTCGAGAACTCATAGGAGCTAGAAAATCCCAGTTTTTAATAACTTTTTCTTATTTCTCTTATATATAAAATACGGAAAAGGTCCAAATATGGCCGTCGTTATTTTTCAATTTTTTTAAAGCGATATTTTTCTAAAAACGGGAAAAAAATATTTTGATTTTAATTAATTAAAAAAAGAAAAGAAAAAATATTGTTTTCGTTGAAAAAGGGCAAATTTGCACAACTATTGGACGGTTTGGGCATATTTGGGCCAAACTATTAACGACGGACATATTTGTCCTATTTCAAATAGTTCACGGGCATATTTGGACCTTTTCCGTATAAAATATAAACATCAACCCTTATTACCGAAAAAATAATAGTAAAAGGAGCGCTTCTGGTCAAGCCACCTAAACACCGCATAGAACAGGCTAGAAAAAAAAACACAAAAGAAACAAGGGAGAAGAAACTTAGGTCTAGTTAAAGCTTCGCATAGACAGACATACGACCTTCGACTTGTCCAATAAATCACGGAACATCATCCCAGCTTTATCAATTTGTCAATTTTCTCTCAGTACTAAAGCAAAAAAATTCAAAAAAAACTGTGTTTATACATGAAATAATGCTCGACAAAATGGAAAAATACACACGCCTTTGCAGACGTCTATGCTAGTGGTATACAAGATCAAACTTGAAGACATCCAGAGAGCTCACTTCAATCTGTAAGTTGTTGAAATTGCATTCACTATGCCAAAGAAACTCTTTTTCTGGTATCTGACTAGACCTTGAGCAACCAGAGAATGCTATACCATCTTAACAATATCAGATCAAATATACACATAAGCCAACAAAATTGAATCCAGGGTTGGAGAACAACTGCTGCAAAAGGAAGTCCATCCAAAGCAAAAAATCATCTGATGTCCCACAGCCCTGGTAAGACCTTATATATTCAACTGGAACCTTTGCATTGGTATGTGTAGACGCTCAGAGGTTAAACATGCGGTTCCAGTTAGCTTCTCCAGTACTCTTGTGGACAACTTACTTCAGCATGGAATACAATTAGATGTGTAGATCCTTCAGTTTGTCCAGCTTATCTAATCTCCCATTTGACGAAGGCAATGCACAATTTTCACCAGAATTCAAGATGACGACTCCATTTTCAGGGGTTTTCTGTGTCTGATGCGTAGCAACTGAGCTACGAATGCCTTCGAAATATGTTGAGAACGGGAAGTATTCGGCACAGCGCGCTTTCCATCCTACATGAGCGCGTCAAACACATCAATCTCCAGAGAATTATTAACTATCAAATGTAATTTTCTGTCAAAGAAAAATGAGGATTTTGGGTCTCCATTTTGCTAAAAAATGTCAGCACATATAAGTAGCATAACCGAACTATCACAATAGGACCCATACACCCTAATGAAAATGGCATAAAATGACGAGGGGACATACTATTACTAAAAGACAGAAAATGAAAGACAAGAATAAGCATGTATTCAATTTAATTTTCTCTCTTTTGGTAAAGTAAGAAGGAAGCACTTAAATTCAGACGACGGTGTGTAGAATAAAGGCTTGAAGAAGTTGCGACTACAGCTAAAAGTCATTTCCTGTAGGTGTCGTACTTAATCGGAATGGGATAGTTACCTATTTTTCTCTTTGGGTAATTGCTTATAAATACCTAAAATCAATCAGAGAAAACAAGCAGAAAAAAGACATTTTTACATTTGAAGATGTATTTATTTGAAATGAACAAGTTTGGGTGATCTATCACTGCTGCCACCCTGGATGGCCACACATGACTAGCACGAGGTTGAACTTACAAGTTAGAATAGTTTGTTGGATAATTAAGCGTTTAATATAATATCAAAATGCAGATAAAGGGAAAAAAAGAAGCATCATGTTCCAAAATGGGCCAAATAAATCCAATCAGATGGAATACGAATCAGAGGTGGAGGACGTCGCCAATTTCCTCTAATAAATGCACCTTTTAGAAGTTTACTCCTATTTCAATTTTCAATGTTAAAGTTCAAGGAGATAAAATTTGGGGGGCGAGGGGTGTGCAGTTATCTTGACTTAAAATCTTGTAAATGTTTGTGATGCTAGAGAACACCACCAACACACTGATATTCATGTTCTGGAACAGCAATGAGAAATATGGATATTACTGGTAAAGTGCTAAATGTCTACCAAGTCAATGATGCATGTCCCATAACGAAACCATGATTGTTATGGTGCAGAACATTAAGGAGAAACATGAATATGACCAGTCAAGCGCTAAATGTCTATCGAGTCAACGATGCATGTCCCATCTGACCTAGGATGAATTAATTTGAACTCTCCTCTACCTTTCTTAAAGAACCATCAAGAAGATCTCTTTAAAAGGATGGAAGAATCGGAATAGAGCAAAAGGGAAACATCTCTGCAAAAAAACATAAAAGAACAGGAACAGAACAAAAACACTCACTTTCTAAAATTTAGCAGTTTGACGTGGACTGTATCGCTTTTCAAGCCACAAAGGTGTATTGGTCACAATGAAAAACAAATTGAGTGGCTAATTCAGTTTGCCCCCATTGCAGAAATGTTATGTATATATTTTATTTATCTTCTAGCGAAATAAGAACAGTATGCATGATATGAAGAATCTAAACAGCATGAGATGACAAAGAGTGAAGAACTTACTCAATGCAGCATCATGGTCATTAAAGGTTGTTTCCAGGAGTTTGTGAAGTGAAATGCAGTCTTTCAGTTTCCATGTACTAACAGCTCCTCGGTCTCCATCTCTAATAATTTGGAGAGAAGTTAAAACAGAACCCTTAAAGTTTTGATAACAGATACAGAGAGCTATGTGATAGACTGCTAATTAATTTCCAGTACTGCAAGTCCTTACAAAGAAACAAGATCATTAACCGAGTCTTCAATTAACTTGACAGCCTCAGCCTTCTTGTTTGGTTCCAGAACATACATCAACTCAGCCACTGCAGCCCTGTGCATCAATGATTCTGCACACATACAACAAGAAAAGTCATTCTTTTGCTTGGAACTGGAACATGGACCGAGAATGACAAATCCATTAAAATGCCAGCCGAAAATTGACCTCGATGCTTTTCAAGGAAAATATTGTTCGCATCAACTAGAGATTTCTCGTGCAACTGACTGAAAAAACCAACAGAAACAAATAGGTAACTCAGGCTAATAACAAGGATAAATCACTGTGTAAATGAATATCTAAAAGGTTAAAGGTTAAAGATAGAGGAAAGTGGATGATTCAAGGGAACCTAAAGGTAGGTCGCTCGGCTTCTAAGACACGCCACACAAGTTTTTCAGCGTCAGTTACTGGAGCAGGCAATGCTCCTACTTTATGGAAGAATTTTATCTGCAAGAGATCACATTCTATATCAAGAAAGATGTAGAATCTTCAGAGTTGCAAAGAGTTCAACAAGAATTTGAACCCAGTGCAAACAGTTGGCGAGACAAACGAATAGTCGAATATAATCTACACTACTGCAGAATATATAACAAAAGTCTTAAACAAGGTAAACATACCAAGCAGAGATGAGATTTTGGATTATCTGCATCCAACCTCACCAGATGCTTTACAGCCTGGAAAAGATAAAAATCAAAGAGAACATTTATAAATGGCCATACAGAAAGGAAAGGGAGAATCCTGATAGAGCATTAGATATATAATTACACCAGAAAAAAGAAAAGGGCGGTAATTCAAGAAGTCCGCTAAAATGCACTGGAACCAGTACCTGGCAAAGATATACCATACAAAATGATATATAAATGGATAGAAATTTGAGCAAAATGGAAGATGAACTTTTCTAACTGTTGAGTTACAAAGGACCTACCTGCAAGGCAAGCAAGATTTTCTGTTTCCTCATGTTTACTTCAAAGGACAGTAAATGTGTCTCCAAGCAATCAGGCGAGTGTGTAAGGAGCAGCTTCAGGTACTTCGTAGCCTCGACCAGAGGATCTTCAATCTGAAGGTTTCTCGATATTGAGAAGTTTTATTCAATCAAAATATGCAAAATTTGGAATAGCCTCAAATTAATAAAGATTTGTTCCCACTAATTTTATTGGAAACACTTGATTTTCTGGAATAGAATCCAAATATTTAACATGACCTCACAGATATACGATGTTAACCACTCAGTTTCATGAACTCAATTTTTAACCTAAGTACAAATTCAAATGGTGATGGAGTTATTCCTCAGCATACTAGACTCCATATAAAATCATCTCAAGTGTCTTCTAATCACTAGGGTCATACAGTACTACTTATTTTAGTCATATTGTGCATATATCAGACAGGAGTTTATGAAGTCCAAATTCACCATGAGTACAAGATGTGACAGCACGTTACAAACAAAAAGTACCTGAGCCAATTTTTCACCATGTGGATCAGGATCTACAGGCTTCAACTGGCGCTTCCCCGATTTTGCAACGCTAGTGGAACTTGATTCCTCATTTTTAACTTCTGCATCCTAAAAGCATGCAAAAGACTTAAGTAACTTCACACTAAGTTAATTTTCCAAAAGCAATAGGAAGCAGATTTGATTACTTTCTTGGCTCGGGCCTCCGCTTTCCTCAATTTTTGCCTTAATTTCTTTTTTTGAGAGGCAGGCAACTTAGACATCTCGTCATCTTCTTCAGCTGCTGACTTTGGAGGACAATCATACAGCCTCAGGTAACATCTAATTACAAGCAAAAGGATGTCCAAGGAAACATAATAAGCTTCAGTAAGAGAAACGTTCAGTAAACTAGCCGACAATCTAGGACAAAACATGGATACTAAGCAGAATCATTTCAGTTATCGGATTAGCAAAAGTCTATCCAAACACAAGTTTCAAAGAAAGATAACAAAATAGCTGAATCAAGGTCAATAACAACTGAATCAAGGTTGCCCAAGGAAACATAATAAGCTTCAGTCACAGAAACGTTAAGTGAGCTAGCAGACCACCTAGGACAATGTGTATGCTGAGCAGAATCGTTCCAGTAATCAGATTGGCAAATGTCTTTCATAGGAATACTTCATAAGTTTCAAGGGAAGATAGCAAAACAGCTGAATCAAGGTCAATAATAGCAGAAAAAATTTAAAATCCAAGGTTCCTGAAGATCCAAACCTCTGACAATTTTAGCGAAGTCAAAATCAGTACCTGATAGCACCACTTGCTGCTTTGCGAAAATAAGCATGTGAATGGAGCCGATCTTGAAATTTCAGCATCTCCACATACATGCGTAGTGTCATTTTCCTTAAGCAATAAGAATGAAAATCAAATTGGTCCTCTGTGATATCTGCATAATGCTTTTCCACTGCCAGAAATTTCTTTAAGGCCCGTCCAAGCTCGCCTTGGCGCAGATAACTTTCCCCAGATGCCAGTTCATACCTTTTCAAATATTCATCAAACAAAAGCTGCTAAAAGGATCCCAAACCCAAGCAGATCATGATCAAGCTTTGTGAAGAGACTTACCACATGCACTGCATATCGTAAAGGTTGTTGTGTTGATCCCCATCTTTTGTGAATAATAAAGCCGTCTTTTCAGCCAATGCTACCTTCAAAGACATCCAGCATAAAGAAGTGAAAAGAAAAATTTAGGAAAATGCATAGGAATTGAAAATTACCAGCAACTATTAGAGATTAAATTAAAGAAAACAAACATAACAAAGCTTTGTACCTGGTCAGCCTGAAGCATACGCTTAACACATTCACTGTTAATATAGCGATCCGCAAGATCCATACACCTGGCTTCATCAGCCAATGCTGCAGCAGCAGTCAAGTCACCACTATGTTTTACTATGCGGCTCTGTGTCAGAGAGAACCAAAGACAAGTAGAACTTAATCAGACGCATGAAAAGATGAACTTTTCTTGATAAACTAGTACTTAATAGATAGTGTGTGGGTGGATTTTCCCAGGGATATTGCCAAATATGAATGTCAACAAACAAATGGTAACGGCAACAAGAATAAATTATGACAGATTACAAAATATTTTGATAAGATAGATGAGCAAAATATACCTTTACAGAGTATAAATCTATAACAGTAGGAGTGTGTTCTATTGCCTCATCAATTTTTATAAGAGCAATGTCATACTGTCCACATCTATCATAATGCTGCAGCAAGAAAGTTTTTCAGCAATAAGGAAGATGAAAAGGAACAAAGAAATGGACATGAAAGCTCTGAATATTTATGGAAGATGTGAGCAAACCTGAGCCAAATAAAATAATATCCACATAAGTGTTGAAGGAGGTTCTTTTCCCTCACTGCAGCAGGGAGAATAATGTTACATGTAGATTAGAAGAGTATATTCCAACATATAAATATATAAATAAACGAACCAAAATCACACAGAAACCATAGCATCAAGGTAGGCACTGATTACACCTCATAGAATTCTAAGACTGAATACCCTTAAGTTGCTCTCAATGTAATCAAAGAGCATCTATAGTTTGACTGCTAGAAGAGATTGAGAGTGTGATACAGGATAAGAAAATCAAATAATCATGCATGAAAAAATAAATAGTAGCTCCTCAAAATTCATTTCTTGAAGCTGTATTGAGAGTGCATTAGTCAAATTTGAGAAATCAGCTCTGAAGTTGAAGTTTTATTGTGATACAAGCAACTTTATCATGAGAATCACTTTGATTATGGCGATTGTAAGTTTAAAACAAACAAATTAACAGACACATGTGAACACATATATGTAATCATATATGAATTATGAAAGCATATATATATATATATATATATTATCTCTTAGTCTGAAAGTAGCAAAAAATGAATTATTTATTGCAGCTCTTTAAAGTAAAAATGTAACCTGAATCTACCTAGTAATATGAAACCTATAAACTAGCAACCGTCAAACCCTGAACTGGTCCCAAGAAGGTCAAGGTAGTGCGAGAAGAAAAGCAAATGACAACTTCTTACTGATCAAATAGATAATGGAAATCAACTCATGGTAAATGGTTTATTCGGTTTGACCAGCAGTTTGGTCAACCCTATTGTGAGTTTAAGTGACATGCAATAAGTGCAACATGCATCGGTAAGTACAGACAGACTTTGCTTACCTCTCGGGATATCCACCAGTAGTCTTTATTGACTGCTCCAACCTCAGAACCAATTCACCTAGAATATTGGCCTGTAACAGATACGCAAATAATTTCAAACACCAAAATAAGCAGGAACATAATAAACCCATGCATCCCCCGTAATAGTACATGAATGAAGATATAAGCTAACCTTGCCAGGGTGATTGTACAATGGATAAAGATCAGAAAACAACGAAGGAACGCCCTAGATATTCATCACCAAAAGACATGTCAGCTTAGCTCTAAAGACCACGGAGACCAAAAAGTATTTTAGCCAGTAAGTACCTTTGCTAGAAGAGGTCGAATATAATTCGCTGCTGCCTCCTGAAACTTGTCATCTCTGAGAAAATCAAGTGGAATTCTCTGAAAGAAATAGGAAAAAAAAGTTCACTGCGGATGCTTATGATATTTCCACAAGATAGCAAAAGGTAAGAATGGTGATCGACTAGTAATAAAATGTTTGCATGTCAAGTCGCTGAAGACAGAAACAGGAAATCTGTTAATGCCCTTTTTACATTTTAAGAAGGAAAAACAGTAATCATGAGAGAGTATAGCTTATACTTTAACCGTGATAAGGTCCAAAGAGAGAACAAAGCAAGGTAACAAGACCAGCCATCACAAAATATACACAGTACTTTGCTGACAGCAAATATAATTAAGGAACTTCCTTAAAACGAATTGACAGGATATGGAAAAGAAAAATAGCCACTGCCCAAAAAATCATTGGCAACAGGATCAATTCAAAAATTATTGGACATAGTTAGACAGATATTATCTTGAGAGTAGGTAGGATGAAGCACACGTTACCTTTACGGCAGATGATCTACTATATTGCTGGGCAAGTGACTTGTACAAAGATTCTAACTTATCAATTTCATCAGAACTATACTGCCCTTTTTCAGAATGCAGTCCCAGACATCTTTGTAACCCCTCGTAGTATCTGAAAGTTAAAGAAAGAACATATTACAGGTATAGTTCATTCTTCAGCTTCAGTAAAAGAGGATAGCTAAGCATCTATATCCATTCACAGAAAAGAGAAAGGTCAAAATGACAAGAAAGACACGTGCATGTGATTAAGAAAACAACAAAGAAAAGGCCAAGGCAAGAGCATTAGAAAGTAGGACTAAATGCATGGAGCATCACCCCAGATCAGGTTCAAAAGGAAGAAAAGGAAGAGAACGGGATGCAACAATTAGCTTCTTTTCCTTCTTTTACCTTGTATACAATAACTGTGTAAGGCATAAAGATGTCATGACAAACCTGAGGTACCAGGAAAAGACCATCGTGCCTTTAAAAAATATTACTATATCTTTGATAAATCCTAAAATATTATTGGTAGTTCTGGCACTCCAAACAGTTCATCCATTGCACCAGCTATATGTGTCTAACTCAAGGTAACTTGAAGTTAAAAGAAGAAAATAACTATATAACAAGTTTCTTAAACACATTGTTTGAGAACTGGACCTTGAATCATTAGCTGAAACAACCTAACCAAATTCCAAATTATTTTGGTTACTTTGATCTCCACTTATAAAGGACAAAAAGACACAATAAGACAAATCAAACCCTTTGAATGGAAGTAAACAAAGAGAACATTACATAGAGGGTTCTGAAGGAATTAACACCCCCATCCAGAGGCTCAAGATGAATTGCCTACTTTTGTTTTATTTTTGGTGCAAAGGTGAGTCATTATGACAGAGAATCTCTGTTGGGCATTATAGAATCTTCGAAAGAAGAACAAAGATTTACTCTAGGGGTTTTTTGTTTTTTGGAAGTTGTAAAGATGGCTCTTGATGGTAGGCTAGAAATATGAATTTTTGGCTTTACTTCACCTATTATTTGCTATATTTTAATCGTATTTGAGCTTAAAAGTAAAGAATTTATACTAATTAGGTGTTCTTATGTGTAGGAGCAAGTTTGGATAAAAGTTGATCAAAAGATGACGAGTTGAACGCAAAACCAGGAAGTGAAGAAGTAAGAGAAATAATGGAAGCTGTTGAGACGTACAAGCATGTACATTCAACGGTGGCTTCACTGTTACTAGATGTAAAATTACAAGTCATTTTGGTGGGGCCAATAATTATGTAATGATGAAGCATAAGGAAAGAGATAAACTAATAATGGAAGACAAGCACAAAGAAATGGAAAGGATTGAGCTTTCGATTTAAAACTCCAAAAGCTATAACGTGAGGCGGAAACGAATCAGAGAAAACGGCAGCAAAGTTTGACATTGAACAAGCCTCTGATAAGTCTCACAGGCGCGGGTGCGCCGCGTCTGTGCATTTTTGTCAGATGGCTGAGAGAGGGTAGTTTCGTCCAGGCCCGTTCCTACTTCTTACTTGGTATAAATACACTGAAAACACGTTTTTGAAGGGACTTTTGATCTACGAAAGATTTGGGAAGCAACAAAGGCAAGAAAACACGAGATTTCATCAAGATTTCAACCAACGATCGGTGCAATACGGGAGTTTGTATCGAATCATCGTATTGATGTTTTCTATGTCTTTAAACCTTATTGAGATGACTTTTTCCTTTTCTATGGAGTAGTTTTCCCTTAGGGTGTTGACAGATATAGTGTATTGATAATTTGATTAGGGATTCGATTCTTGAGAATTGTTTGGCTTAATTGATGGAGTTCTGAATTATATTGTGAAGTCATTCATTATTTTCCTTAATCGAAAGAGGAGTTTCATATTGGATTTCTTTACATCTTAAGCTCTAGTTTAAATCCATGATTCAACTAGGTAAACGAAAGATCCTTTTGAACTATTAGTCTTAGTCGAACTAGAAAATAGGAAAATATTCATGAGAAGTTACCCTTTAGACTAAAATCATCATTATGTTCATAGCAAGTATTCACCGTGCTTCAATTGGATTATTTCTGGGGATTAACGTTTAATCGAAAGAGGAACTTTAACTTCAAGTGTAATCTCATTATATGGTGAATTCCCCAGAATCAACAATATTATAGAGTAAACTACTTCAAGAACTGGATCGAGTCAAATGTCTTGCACCTGTCTAGTCAATTACCCTTATTTCTCTTACTGATATTTTTGTGTTGCTCAACTCTTGTCTTCCTTGATCAATTGATAATTGCTTAAATTTTACTAGTAGTTACTTATAGTTGATAATCATTCCAATCAAGTGTTAATTTTCCCGAATAATAATTAACGGAAGATTATTCGAACACTATTCAAATCCAATCCCTACTATACTTTCTTTGACTTGCGAGTAATAATTTCGTGTTGTGTTTTACGCTCGTCAGATCTTAGCATAGCCTTTTGTGCTAAATATTCAATTAAAACGGCTATCTTTCTCAAAAAAACTTACATACACAGAAATGTGAAAACTCAAGTTCATTCTTATCATTTTGCATTAAACAACAGAAAACTAAATTATGAAGATTCCTTCTACTTATCAGAATTTAAGCACCAAAATGAATACTGATTTATTAACCAGAAAACGACTTAATCCTAGAATAAGCGAAAAGATGTGCACACATAGAAAATTACAGGTTACCGGTAAAAATGATTTTATTAATATATACAGCATCACCAAAACATCTCCGTAATTTATGACAAACAAACTGAGATAATAATGCACCTGTAATTGTCAGGATTCATTGAGAGCAGCACTCTGAATAATCTTTCACCTTCTTCAAAGCGGCCAAGCTTCAAAAGAAGTGAAACCTCTTGCTCCTTGTAGCCCAATTTGTCAACCTATTGTGGCATAATAAAGTCAACATCCGGGTGTAACTTCAAACCGATTTCTTTAAGACTGCATTATATGAACTTACAATCTTAGACTCTTTCTTGTGCAACTCTTCAAGGGCCTTCTCAAGAAAACCATATTCCTCCAACAGAGAGATCTGAAACAGATTACAACCAAGTGAAGTTGAAACTTTCAGAACAAAAATAAGATAACTTTTAAGGCAGTTGATAACAAAGTGCTCCAAAAACAAAAGGCATTCATTGGTCTAACTTGCAAAATGCATAAATCACCACATAAAGTAGTAATTTGTTTCACATATTAAAGAGTTGAAATTTGAAAAGCAATTGTAATTTAATTGAAATGAGACCACTGAAGTCTCGTTTAAATAGGTATAACCTGACGAAAATTAGTTCAAAACCCAAATTCTACTTATATCCTCAAGCAGGACGCAGAAATGTCAAAATCAGGAAGATCTAAGAAATTAGTTCCTTGTGGGTGTTTAAGTAAAGCAAGTTAATGGTTTTTCATGTTTAATTTCAAGGTTATGCATAGCAGCTTTTATCCAAAAAACATTTTACAGGAGCTGAGGGCCTTTCAGGTTTTTTGAATAGAACTACATCAGAAACAAGGAAACAACCATTTATCCAGAGTCAGCTTTTATTGATTAATTATATATCTCAGGTTCAGGCTTTCGATATGTGTTGCTAAACTAGCACTACAATGATCCAAAATAAAAAGAACCAGATGTGTTGGTTGCAGGAAAAACCTTCAGCTTGCTGACAGTATGGCGCTGGAAAGCACCATCCCGAAAAATTATTCTCATGAGATCCCAGCTCATTTTGGGCAGTAATAAAATAAAAGTACATCAATCTTACTGGATATTTTAAGCCTCAAGGTACAAAACCTAGGTGGTATCGAGCAGCAGAACAGCACTGGTATATGTACAACTGCCATTGCACTAATCAAACACACTTCCCAAATAAATGAAAAATTAGCAAGAACAAAATCACCAGAAGCATGAGATAGATACTCCCAGCAGATTGTTACCTTGTATAGAAGCATCTCCCCATGTTCACAACGTTCATTTTCTGGAGGATAATCATCTTCAAGAGTCCCTTCATATGCCTCAAGGATATCAACAGCTTTTGATCCACTAACATACAACAAAATGAAATGCGGGTTGATGTTAAAAGTCAATGCTACTTTTTGAAATGCAACATTCATTATAAAACGGTCAAACAAAAAGATAAAGTACCATTACCACCAGCACAGGACAACTGTAAGCAACGAAGCATATTCAGTCAAGGGAACAGCAACAGAAAATCACATGAAAGAATAGCCTCACTCTATTTAAATACAATAAACACGAGTTTGATCGCACAATATCTTCACATTGTTCAATTAGAATATACCAAATTTCGACTCTTGTGATGCCTCTCAGCAATTAATAATAGTTCTATTTACTGTTTCTCAACTCAAGAGGCTGGTTATTACTAGGAAACCATGTCATTAGCGCTTCGAGAGACTACATAACAAGGACAAAACCTCATGCATCTCCAAATTTCATGATACCTAAGAGTTAACTTCTCTGTTCTACTGAGTAAACAAATATCACCTCATTTGCTTTTCTGTTCTACTGAAGTAAACAGATAATACAACTTTTGCTCTTGTTCGCTCACCCAAGACAACCCCCCCCCTCCCTAAATCACTGAAGTAAACAAATATTTCTGTTCTACTGAAGTAAACTAATCTTATCCTAAACATTTGCAATGTGTTACTATGGCCAACAACCATAGTTGAAAAAAACGGAAAAGAAATGACAAAAAGAATTGAGGAGTCACAGCCAACAATCAGTCATACTCTATTTCAACTGCAAACTAAATCAAATTCCCCAATATGGATCTCCCACATCTCACACACAAAATCACTGCGTAATGCAGCAGTTCTGCAATTCCTCAACTAGATTTGCATCAGACATCAATATAGAGAATCGCCAGGAGAAAAACACACATCTACCAGTTGTGCTAGCTATTTCTATAATAGTAGAGCAAGTTACTTGGAGTTTAAATGATGAGAAACAGCAAAGCCAATCCAATTCATGCGATGATTTGGTTTCAAAGTGAGCAGTTGCTGTCTCGTTTCAACAAAACCTGACAAGTCACGCATTTGTGCCTGTAAAGAATACTCATAACCCATAAGTTGGACAAAGAAGCACACCAATGGAAAATGAAAACAAAACATAATGAACGTGACAGAAGTAAAATAACAGAGCTGCTACACTATACAAGAAAAGCTCTTGCTCACCAATCTAACCAAAATTTTAGATGCTAACCATGCAAAAAACACTTTGGCATAGAAAATCATGATATCAAGGACGCGGAGCAATTGAAGCAAACATTACAACAGCATAGGAGGAACCATTAATGTCAGGGTTGCAGCTTAATTTGGAATGCCAAAAGTTACTGGATCATCGGATCTAAGACATAAGAAGCATTAAGCAAGTGATCCAAGAGAATATACCACATGTATGTCACATGATGGAATATAATACAGCTTTAAGCACGGAACACAAGAAAAGGAGTTGCATGAATGCCGCAGACAATATAACTTTACGAGCATAAGCAACCCTCTTAATCCACTTGCTGATGAAGGGTATACAGAGAGAGACAGTGTCATCCAATGCTCCAGATACACATCAGCGATGAGACAATAACAATAAATGTGCTTCATTTGTATGTGCAAGCTCAAAACCAGACAAAAGAAAAGGTTAAGCGGAAACTAAGGCAAACTCTTTATCCGCCTCCTTTTTATATGAAAGCTTCTTGTGAATTCTTGTGACTTGCTCATTGGGGAGCAGCTATTTAACAACAGTTTAAGATATGCGATTGAGACACAATATAACTCTAATCTTTAGCATATGAGGCTTAGCCTGATGACCCTAAATGAAAAACATCTTAAGTGCAGGCAAATTCTCAGAACGGAAAGAAGAATGTTATTAAGATGAGTCCAACCTGTAAAAGAGATAGGTCACGTAATATCTCAATGTTGTCCGGATCAATTCTAAGGGCATTGCGGTAGCACTTAATCGCTTCACGGTACTCTCTATCAGATCGGTAGAGTAGACCATAAACATGCCAACAAACATGACTCTTAAGGTCATTCTGCAAAGAGAAGGGCAGTTAACCCTGATATACATAACACATAACAGTAGAAGTTAAACTAGGAACTTTACATTCCTAAGAGAAAAAAGGGAACTAAATTAACTCTACCTTCAATCCAAGCCGGACAAGTTCATATGCTTCTGATTTGCGGTCCATGCAATTCAGTGTTAATCCTTTCATTGCTAGAGTTTCTGTAACCAGATCATTAAGTAAAATGACAGCAAAAGTCTCAGAAAAAAGGACAGTCGTTAAGATACAAGAATACAAGAACTAGTGCTACTTTACTCAAGCTCATCCTGATTACTTCACATCCAGCAGAAAAATGGTCTTAGAGTGAGTTTGAAGAACTGATCTAAAATATACAAGGATAAATTTCATTTGGCATGCATATCGCCTATGGTTTCATATATATTTTGTTATCCATCATACTTATCAGGGAAAAGTAAGGTCACAATTTCATCTATTTACAGATTACAAATTAACTTGCCAAGGACCAATTAAAAATGCATCTAATGACATGATTGAGCTTTGGCCATGGAAGCTGATTTGGAAGACAAAACGGCCCACAAAAGTTAAGTGTTTCTCCTGGACAGCCCTCTATGAAGCTATTTTGACCCAGGATAACCTAAGCAAAAGGAATTTTCAGTTGGCAAATAGGTGCTACATGTGCAAACTCAAGTCTGAGTCGGTTAATCACTTGTTTCTACACTGTGCTGTGGCATCAGACCTTTGGAACATGTTCTTAGCACTTTTTGGCGAGCATGAGGGACGCAGTTCTTAGCTGGAGCCTATGGGAAGTTGATAGATCCATCAAAAAGATCTGGCAAATGATCCCATTCTGTATTTTTTGGTGTCTATGGACAGAGAGGAATTAGATGTTTTGATGGCATTTCAACTTCCAACGGGCCACCTGAAGTCTAAATGTCTTATTAGTCTTTTTAGCTGGAGTAAACTCTCCCCTGTAAATGATATCATCCCCCTCTTAGACTTCATTAGCTCTCTCTCAATGGTTTAGTAACCACTGATTTTTGCCCTTGGTTAACTAAAGATTCTAGAATAGTTTTTTGTCCTTACCAAGCTCTCTATTGTAATCTTTTTCATCTTCTTGATGCCTTTAATACAATACATTACTTCATCAAAAAAAAAGGACCAATGGATACGGTTGTTATTCAGGAATACCCTTGCCAATTGGAGTTTTGAGCGCAGCTTAAAGCCTTTTACACAATATATATGTTTGATTATAAATCAAATTACTGAATATGCAAAAGCATTCAAAAGATAATGCAGATTCATTGTCAATCAAAATAAATAGAAGGAAAGAAAAGGCAAAGTACACATGTTTGAATGCAGCAATAGAATTCAAAAAGTTAGCCGTATCATATTTGAATGCGAAAATAGAGATCCAGAGATTAGTTCATCTCCCACACTCAGCCTTTGGTTTTACTCTATAATCTCCTCTTGATTAAGGACACTAACTCAGTCCCACTATAAGAAGCAATGCAATAAAACTATCTGTAGGTAACATAGACATACTAGCCGTGGAATATCAAGCCAACCTTGACATAGCCACAGCAGCTCAGACTAGAAGATTTGACAATAACTAGTTATGCATTTATTGGCTCCAATATACAAGGAAGTGGAGGTTGTTGATTGTGTCCCTCCATCACCTTGATATCATTGGCGCAAGGAAAAGAAGAGGAAACTGCAGCACTCAATTAAGTTAGCTTGATAGGTGCTTTATATTTGTTACCAAAAGAAACTAGTCGCTTCTCCCAGACAGTGATTCGTGTATCACTGCTTTCAGGCACTTCCACTACGAGAAGAATGCAATACTTCATGAAGCAAGTAACCAATCTATCAACCCTAACATGGTACACATTGGCTTTTACAGTTGAAGGATATATATATATATATATATATAAAAAATAGCAAAACCAAACAAACTGATATTTCTATCTAACATTTTATGATTTTTAATCCAGATGTGCACCAAGTAGAATTGTACATACCTCCATGGTCAGGAAATTTCTTGAGAACAGTGTCAGCAGCTTTCAGACCTTTCTTATACTGCTTTGTCTCATACGATTTCTGTAGCAATTGAGAAATTCGACTCCAAATTAGTCATATTTTGGCCATTCAGTAATCACGAAATTAGAAGGGTAAAAAAGGTTGGACATTGTAATCTAAGTTGCACGGACTCTTCGATTTTGGTGCCGTCCCCGTCCGGATACGGGACGGATACGGATACGGGGACGGGATACGTCCTGAATAGGTCAACTGACTTCGGACACTTTGACCGGAGTCCATCGACAAATTTGGGAGAAAAATTGAGATTTTGGTTTCTCAAAATCAAAAATAAAACAGATTTAGAACAATGAAAGAATAATGTCCATCTTGGAGAATGAAAGATAGAATTGTACAAGATTCATACAAGTTTTTCACAGAATATCTCTCAAAATTTACAATATTTTTATAGCTCTATTTTTTATTAGCCGAATCCCCAGACCCGTATCCATATCCGGATCCGCACCCTCGAATCATAAAATTTAGATTTTGCCGAATCTGATACTCGGATCCGTCCCCCTATCGGATACCCACACCCGAGTCCGAGCAACTTAGATTGTAATATGTACAAAAGTCATAATGATTTAACTGAAATATTTCATGTTAATGTTAGTCATATGATTTAGTACGAAAAAGATTATATGTCAAATCTTACTATATAAAGGTATTATTCCTTCTGTCACAACCCCCCCAAAAAAAAGACTGGATTTAGGATACAAGTTAACTTTCTGTCTGATTTTTTTCTGATAGTAAGAAAAAAGTTTTATTAATCAAAAGTAGCCTAAGCTTTTGCTCTGAAACTATAACAGGCGAAAATTCAGTTCCTATCTAGACTAGGTGAGGTAACAGGAAATCTTGTATGCTATCTACATCATATACAATTGCATTTTACACTGAAATGTCAATAGAGAAAAACTAAATTTTAGCTTGTTTACGTTCTTCTTCTCACTTTTAAACATTTCTGATTCCCTCCCTTCCAAAAGTACTCAGCATACACAAGCAAATATTCTCTCTCTGCCTTTATAGGGTAGGGGTAGAATTGCGTACACACTACCCTCCCCACACTCCACTAATGGGATTAAGTTGGGTTTGTTGTTGTTGTTATTGTACACAAGCAAATATTCTCTCCTTTTTCCAATTTTTAACATGAATTCGGACAAGGACTCCTAACTTTGGAGATAAAAGTATATGTTTGAAAACCACAAGCAAAAGTACTATCTATCACATTTTTACACTAAATAAATTTAAAAATAATTGAAAAGGTTGGTTTTTGTCAATATAGATCCTCTATATATTCTTGATAAGGATACCCTATTTATTCGGCTATATTATAACTTAGTTCATTACAACATTGGTGATTAATCTGTTGTTCAGGAGTTCTTTAAATCTCAAGCTTATACCTATCCGTACTTGATGTAAATCTAACAAGTAACAACAACTAAGCCTTAATCCTAACTTGCTGTCAAGTCTAGAAACTGTAGGTCTTTCTACTTATCCAGAACAAGAAAATAAAAGGATGTAGATCTTTTGAAATAACTTCCCTCCAATGTGATTTTCAAGTCTACTTTGTTCCCTTTTAATCACCTTCAATCATCATACCATCTCACCTACTAATTGGCATAATTGAAGGTCTACGCCGAACATGGTGAAACCATCTCAAGTGATGTTTGTCCTCTATGTGTGTGACTTGCACGCTGCCTGATGTGAACATTTATAACCTTGTCCAATCATCACGACCGCACATCCATCTCAAATTCGCATTACGACCAATCCTTCTAGCAAAAATTAGCACCTATTCTAGATCAGCAGGCACAAAAGTGAACTGGCTTTTGATGAATGCCCCTAGTATATGCTTTCATACTTTTGCCTAAAGTTTCATTTTATGACTCTTAAGTTTAGCACCACTATAGTTTGCATAACTTTAAAAATATATCCCCTTTATTCTTATGTTCTAATCTTCATACTATTAGTGTCATCATTAACTCTTTTACTGTAATATGAAAACGAAAGACCACCTTATCCAGGATTCAAAAATGGTTGTTTCCCTCTTTACTCCCTTGATGATTTGTAATCTCGTGGTTGAGAGCGGAAAGGTCTTTCAATTGGAACAGCTTCTTTTTCACACATCTAACTCCACGAATATAGCTAAGGTTTTGTCCTTATATATACATATATTTCGTCTATCCGGGATGTATTAGGATTGGTAAAAAAAAATCATCAACACTTGTATTGAGACATTAATCAAAATAGCCTCTCAATCTCTTTTTTATTTTAGTAAGGTTGATCTCAGCTATCTCCTGTCAAAACTTATTAAGAATATTCCTGAGTACACTTAACTTAGTTTAGTGCTAGCTAATACATTTCTTTCTTCCCTTTCCACATCCGTAACTTTTGGTACAAGTGTCTAAGATAATCCAACTTTGTGAATCGCCTTCTTTTGTTGGTAGTAACTTCATATTCCACTCTCTTTTTTGTTGAGTAGTTGTGCGCTAACTCCTCACTCCACAACCATGTATGTGGTTCTAAACCTTAAGACACACCTTGAGCTTCATTTGTTACTTTCATAATGCAACTTAAAAATTTCTTGGATAGATAAGAGGAGGATTGTGGTAGGTTGATGGTTAGCACGAAAGGAGTCAATTTATCATGAATCCTCAAAGTAATGACATGCCTAGTCAGTCTAGTAGAGATTCCACCCAAACAGGTATTTCAGACCAAATGAATCCATATTTGTCCAGCACAAAAAGATATTCAAAATCGCCAGCGCTAGTTCAAATTCACGATTACACTACGATTCCTAATTTAGCATTGCAACTCAAATGCTACCTGCTCTTATAAAGTCAGAACTCAATAAACAGCATCGACAGATACAAATGCAATCGTCATAGTAAAACAGTCACTGAAGTAATTTAGCATAAAAACAAGATTTTTAACTGGAAGGAATACAAAGGAATTGAATTAAAGTGAATACGACCTACAAGCCTCCATTAAAAAACAATTATTTTTGTGAGAGAATCGAAGAACTTACAACGATGAGTTTGAAGAGGTTGGCCTCTTTAGGAGGAAGCGAAGCGCCCATTGTTGAACAGCTAAGGTTCCAGAGAGTGAGACTGAATTGAGAAGGTAGAACGGAGATGGTGGCGTTTATCTGCTGCAACCCTACTGAGAGAGAGATATAGTCAAGTTGCAGCTCTCGGGCTTGGTGGGGAAGTCCGCAGGGGGTATTTGAGTAATTGCGCTAATTAGTTAGTACATTGCATCTCTTGGAGAAATTTACTTTTCAATTTTACACTAGTTTGAGAATTTACTTAGTTTACTCAAATGGGTTGCTGAAAAAAGGATGTTACCAAATGGGTAAATTTAAAATTTAATTTTCCTCTTTCCCTAATCTCAACAATAACAAACAACAACAACAACAACAAAAAATTATTATATTTTCATCAAAAGTAAAATATGGGTAAGGTGATTGGTCAAATGGTCTCAATTTCCTCATTTTATTTACTCACGGAGTCCTTTAGTAAGTTTCCTTCCTAACAATAATCTATTTATATATATAGAATAGGTTAAGAAAGGTTATGATGACAAGTGACATAATATTACATTGACAAGTGTTTATATTTAGGACAACTCTCCAACTTTGTTGGAATTTAAATTATTTCATAAATCTGCCAGTTAAAACAAAAACAAAAATCATAGTTCCTCCCACGTATGTTTGTTTGGTATTTTAAATTTTATTAAATCTGGGTAATTAAAAAAATTAATCAATTCCTCTCGGCCATTTTTTTAATCTTCACGTTTGGATTATGCCCTCTTTTTAAGTTATTAATTATTATTAATATATACTTAAATAGTTAGATTTGCAAATTTGTACAATGAAATGGGGAAAAGGGAAGAAAAACCCACGAACCCAGACAGTGGGCTTCATCAACAATCCTATCCTAACTCCATAATTGCTTTTTATCTACGTCGAATAATTCCATGTTCTCTACTAACAATGTATTCCCCAAGTTGATTTAACAATAGTATATGATTTAACTTATTTTGCATTTGCGATGATGGCTACACCATGAAATCCGACAACTTCAAGCAACTTAAGGCAATGGACTTTGAAAGTTGTGGAAAATTCCAATTCGTAGCCTGAAATACAAATATATTGATCTTATAAGATGAAGGGGTAACATATACGTCCTTTAGGTTCACTTATTCTTAATGTTCTTTTTTTTTTTTGCGTTTATGCATTAATTTTTCATAATTAAGAAATTTAGTTCCCAAAAAAAATTGTGACGTTAATAATGGCATTCAATTCTTAAAGCGTGTCACTTTCTCATAGATTAAAGTTCTTCTTCTTTGTTGATTTTTACTTGCCTTTGGGTTATAAAGATTGTGGATAGTTGAATTAATAGTCATCATTTAACTAAAAGGAATGCATATGTAGCATGTACCGACTATATTTAATTAATTTAATGTGCAGAAACACACCTCTTCTCTGTTCTTTGCACTTTCTTTTTCCCCATTCCTTCTTTTTTGGCTCACTGATGGACTTCTTCTCTTAGGACAATGACTATGAGGAGGATACGACAATAAGACCTCATGATGCGGTTATAGTTTATGCAAGAAATAATGATTATGTCAGTCATCTTGAGAAATGTTCAACTTACTTCATGACTGAACAACTTTTTATACTTTTATCGGTATGGTCGTGTTCAATTCATTTGACCCACCTTTAATTTTGTGACTTTCATTCATACCAATAAGTCTTGAATTCTTAAGTTTCATCAGATGGTGAAGTAGACATTTTTTTCATAGTGAGATTATTATTCATGCATTTTCTCTCTAAACAACATGGCGTGATTGCCCTATTAAAGGCGGGGAGAGAGGTATGGTTCTGCTTAACGTTGAGTTTGCTAAAGAAGTATTTTCTCTTAGTATTTGTTGAATATTTGTATCTTTGAGAATCAACTCTTTAAAAGGATTTGAAAAGCAACAAATTTCCTTTGTGGATTTTACCTTATTCTTTCTTTTCTTTTGGCAAATTTATTCTTCATATTTTTTCCTATATTGTAGAGTCTGTTCCCATACAGAAAAAGATGGATAGCAAAAAATTTGTGAATGTGATAAAAGGGGGGATTGAAAATGCAGAACCCGATAAGAAGACGGTAAATATGGTTAGCAAAGATCAAAAGATGGATAGTGTTCCTCACCCGACGAACACTATGGTCACAATTTTATGTCTATTTCTTTCTTGACACGCCCTAATATTATCTTGTCATATACATTTTAATGTATCATACTTGCAAGGAGATTTTCAGATTTTTTATACTAATGATGTCACATTTTTGCCTTTCATTATTGTTTTTGCTCAAAATACCATGATATAATATAACTACGGAACGACCTCTATTTTATCGTAAAAATTTGTACATTATCTCTTAAGCATAAAGATGATTTCTTCAGTATTATTATATCATTTGCTTAATTTACTCCCTTTTATAGTTAAAATTTCTTCGCACTCAACGTTTTATTTGAGATTTCCTAATTGTTGATTTGTTATCAGGTGTCAGTTTGTGCCTTAAGTGATCTTTCGCAACAACATATTCAAGTACATGTCTCCTCATTAACATTAATCGGTGCACTGGAACTCAAGAAATTCTATTCAATGTTAAGATTTAAATGTTCGTTAGTCCTTTTGGGACTAATCCTAGATACTTGAAGTGCAAGTTCAGTGGTGTTACCCAGGGGGCGGACGGGGATGTGAGACTCGATACGCAAGTCATTCCCAAGAGGGAGAGTTTTAAATATCTGGGATCTATAATTCAGAAGAATGGGAAGATAGATGAGGATGTTACTCACTGTATTAGCGCAGGATGGACGAAGTGGAGGCTCGTTTCCTGTGTCTTGTGTGATAGGAATGTGTCGTTGAAACTTAAGGGTAAGTTCTACAAGGTAATGGTCATACCGACTATGTTGTATGGGGCAGATTGTTGGCCAGTCAAAAAGTCATATGTCCAGTATATGAAGGTAGCAGAAATGAGGATGTTGAGATGGATGTGTGGGCATACTTGATTGGATAGAATTAGGAATGAAGTTATTAGGGACAATGTGGGAGTGTCCCCTGTGGAGGTAAAGATGTGTGAGGGAAATGTTGAGATGGTTTGGACATGTTAAGAGGAGAAACACAGATGCCACGGTCAGGAGATGTGAGAGGTTGGCCTTGGGAGGCGAGAGGAGGGGTAGAGGTAGACCTAAGAAGTCTTGGGGGGGATTGATCAGGCGGGACATGGCATAGCTTGAGCTGATCGAGCACATGACCCTGGATAGAAGGGTGTGGAGGCGGAAGATTAAGGTGGAAGGTTAGTAGGTAGTCGTGAGTTTCCCTTTGTCTTCCCTAGTTCGATGGTTTTAGTGCTAGTTTGGTACCCTTTTTTCCGTAGTTTGCTATAGTTGCGTGTCTTGTTCTGTTTCTACTTACCTTCGGTAATTCCATAGTTTGCTAGCAGGACTTCGTCATATTCTCATGTGTTGCCTTAGACTTATCTGTCTAAATATACTATCTTGCTATTACTTGTTATCGGTACTCCTTTCATATCCTGTGTTGTTATCACCGATTTAGTTTTCTAACTATTTGTCTTGCTATCACTTGCTGTCAGGGCTTCCTTCATCTTCTTTAGCCGATGGTCAATCGGAATAGTCTCTCTACCCCTCCAGGGTAGAGATAAGGCTGTGTACATCCTACCCTCCCCAGATTCCACTTGGTGGGACTATACTAGGTAGTTGTTGTTGTAGTCCTTTTGGGACTCTTGGTGAAAACTAGTTGTTTTAGGTTCAACGTGTGCATCATCCATTAGAATCAGTTGGTTTTCCCAAAACGATAAGTTTGTCAAGTCCCGAATTATTATATTGTGAAGAGCGGATTGGAGCGAATTTTGTTGTTGGTTCTAATGTACACTTAGGGCGTTGTTTCACTAATATGTATTCGAAAAGTTTAAAGGTTTAACTGGGAAGGCAAATTTTTGAAAGTTTGAAGTTTAACATATTTTTTTCTTGTACAGTAATGATTTATGGCTACTGTATCGGTTAAAATCAGACCGAAGAAATTCGGCACACGAAGATGATTATCATGAGTGATTTTCAAATCAACACGGGTAGTTTGGCCGAGGTCGACTAGTGATAAATCAAACGATCCCCCGAGCAGTCCATCACGGCCGAGGTCGAGCAACATAGATAGAATTAACGACCAATTTTGTATTGGGATCTTCAAAGGGAATACTCTATTGAATATTCTCTCTGCCTGTACTTTTTAGGGTTCTTTAGGAATATCTCATATAAAGAGTATGATAGATAAGACAAAAGGCATGTAATATTTCATATGATAAGAACTCTTTTGAAAAACAAGCTCTCTAGATAAATACAAAGAACAACTTTCCGAAGAGATTCGACCTTTCTGCATTATCTATTGTCATTTCCACCAGATCCAAGAAAATGTTCGATATTCTCTTATATTCTTGTCACTCATCACTGTCAGGGGAAGGAATCATCCATCTCATTCAATATTGGGTGAATCTTCCTCCTTGTTTACATTTAGTGTCATTTATTGCTATTTAATATCTGATACCTCTAACATATTATTACATTCGACGCATTTAATACTAACGCATTAAATTCGTCTCTCCACTGCCCACTTTTTTCACACCATTAATCTAAGATTTGAAGTTATTAGTTTTAACTAGGATTAACTCCCTTTAATAACTGATTAATTAGTTTAACCAAAGATTATCATTTTTTGGTCAAACAATTTGGCGCCGTCTGTGGGGATTTCATATTCAAAGTCTTAGTTCCTTTCATATCTAAAAGAAAACAACGCAAAACCTCGTCATTTCTGGCGTGCATAGTTTGAAATGGTAGGCAATGGAGAATAAAGGATGAAAGCAGTAGCCGAGCTCACTACCAACCTCTTGAACACCATCAACAAGGTCACTGCAACGGATGTTGAGTATGTGACGCCAAACGCCTCCCCCAGGCGGAGTGGTCCACCCCCTCCTCACGGCAGCATCACAAACTCACACGGTAAAGGGGCCTCTACGTCCACAACAGAAGAGGCACCACCAGCGGTAAAAAAGCTGCTCAAAGCGTGGTTGACAAACACGTTAACCAACATCCTCGACAAACCCGCTCAAAGGACGAACAGAGAGAATGCGAGGGTTCGCGTTGCGCCAATTACAAACGAGCAACACATCCCTCTTCCTATAACATGTATTACTCACAACGTTAATAATGTAGGTGATGACACCCTCACATCCGTTCTAAAGAAGATGGAGGAGATGGAAAACGAAAACAAGATGCTCCGAGACCAAATGAAAGAGCACCAGGAAAGGGTAGACAAAATACCGGACACCCCAAAACTCTCACCAAAAAGGGACGTCGGTCGGTTCGTTGAGCAGCCATACAGTGACGCAGCTGCACCACACGTCATACCCAAAACCTTCAAAATTTCGTAAAAGGCAACGACTTCGCCAAAGAACAAGTGTCTTCTATATTGCTGAAAAAGTTTGGTGAAACCCTCATCGGGGGAGCACTAACTTGGTATTCACAGTTGCCTGCACGCTCTATAAAGACATTCGAGGAAATGTCCGACAAGTTTGTAACTGCATATGACGGGGCTAAAAAAGTAGAGGCGAGGGTGAATGTCATATTTGCCATTAAACAGTCACCCGGTGAAGGGTTGGGAGACTTCCTCGCCCGATTCAACCGTGTGAGGACGACCTTATCAAATGTATCAGAAGGAATGGTTGTAGCAGCTTTTCAGAATGGGTTAAATAGGAGCAGTTCAAGGGCAACCAAAAAATTATTGAGTCGACTCATGAAATATCCCCGGACCACTTGGGACGAGATACACAACGCCTACTACGCTGAAGTACGAGCTGACGAAGACGACCTCAACGGGCCAACTCAACGGTTGACCTCAATACAAATGGAATCCAGGAAATACTGGAGAAGCGAAAACAGAAGAGACCATGCAAGCACGCGACCCAACCATGAAATACATCAACCATATGTCAGAGCCGCCATCATACCGCCTCCCCGTAACGGTGACGGCCCATCTAGGTCACAAATAGGGGTTTATCGAAGCGAGAGAGGTGTGCCTCCCTTACTATCTGCTCATAATTTCTGTGTTTCTCCCTCATAAATACTCTACGCTCTGGAGAAACTCGGCCCAAAAGTAAAGTGGCCGCAAAAGATGAAATCCGACCCGAACACCAGAAAGTCAAAAGCCCTATACGAATTCCACCAGGAACGAGGTCACAAAACCGAGGACTGCATCGCTCTAAGGCAAGAGATCGTGAATATGCTTCACCAAGGATATTTAAAAGAACTTTTGAGTGACCGAGGAAGGGAAAACGTTGCTCGAGGATGCGAACAACATCAGGGTCCACCAAAACCGCCTTCTCCAGCTCGAACAATCCAAATGATCATCGCAAGGGGCGACGATGCGTTAATCAACACCGTAAAATTTACGACCACCCACAAGCTGACATAGTCAATAACTCATGAACGATATGGCAAACTCGAAGAAAGTATCATCTTCGATAAGTCAGACACCCACGGTTTGGTCCTTCCTCACTATGACGCCCTTGTTATTACTTTACGCATTTTAGATACTAATGCGAAATGTATTATGGTCGATGATGGAAGCGGCTCATGCATTATCCACCCTCGAGTTCTCTCACAAATGAAACTCGAGGATAGGATAGTGCCACGTTTGTCACACCTCCTTTTTCACCCCCGGGAAAATAAAAGGGTAATAAGGGAGTTTTTCCACTTTAAGTGACATTATCCAGATTTGGGATTTATTTTAGTTTTCAGAGTCGCCACCCGAATTTTTTGACAATGTTCTGGGACACCGTTTATTGAAATCCCAAACCGAGGAATTTTAGACTTTGTTTTAAGTTGCCTGCGAACCAGAAATCCGAGTAAGGAATTCTGTTAACCCGGGATAATGTGTTAGGCATTTACGAGTTCCGTGGTTCTAGCACGGTCGCTTAACTATTGATATTTGGCCTAAGTTATATGATTATTTACGTATTTTAGCGTATTGTGCATTTAGCCTTTTAACTTTTAACCACTTTTAATATTTATGGATTTATCTTGAAACAAGTCACGATGGCATGCACTTATTTGTTTTTGGACACATTGTAACTGCGCCACATGAAATGCACCCGCAATTACAACATGTGATTTTTATTATTGTTTTGAGTTAGAGTCGGAGACATGAGTTTCCACACCCGAGTGTAGATTATATAGTCATGACTATGGTCATGACAGTTAAAAATGCCTATCTGAGGCGGTACTCAACTATTCTCTAAGTTTTGAAATTTTTATCTAAAAGAGGTATTTTTTAGCTTATCCCTGATATGTATATAAACCACTTTCGATACTTATGGATTTATCTTGGAACAAGTCACGATGACGTGCACTTTTTTTTTTAACACATCGCAACCGCGTCACATGAAATGCATCCGCGATTGCAATATGTGATTTTTTATTATTGTTTGAAGTTAGAGTCGGGGGCACGAGTTGCCACACCTGAGTGTATGTTATATATGGTCATGACTATGGTCGTGACGGTTTGAAAGATGCTTATTTGGAGGCAATATTTGATTATTCACTAAGTTTTGGAATTTTAATCCAAAAGAGGGGTATTCTTGGCCTATAGGGTATATACAAAATCATCTAGGATTAAATTTTATCTAATCAAGTAATGAGCTTGAATTTTACTATGTCTAAAGTAAATCTCCTAAGCTGACTTATAAGACTAGTCTTAAGGAAAATTTCAGATTTTTAGGGAATCAAAATTCTGTTGAGGCCAAGTTTAGTAGCATGGTATATTTGAATCATTTGCGAATTTTGGACTAATTTGGGCTAGACAGTTGGGCCAGTCTCTTTTAGGATCGGCCCAGTTATATTATGCACAGAAATTACATGAGGATAGAGGTAACTTAATTCAGCTCATTCCAGATTTACAATTATGCATAAAACAAAAATTGAAACTCGTTTTTTAGTAGTTATTAAACAGTAAAAGAAGGAAATCACTTCAGATAGTTTTAACTCAGTTTATTCAGGGATATAAGATTAACCGAAATTGGAAAAACTCTATGAATGTCAAATTAAACACAAAGAGCCACTTTATACTTAGGCTCAACAACTTGAGGCCTAATATGTCATGGCGACCTCTTATGGGCTATTTACCAACCCAGTTTGATTACACTCCCATCTTTGGGTTTTCAAAGACAATCGAATGGAGATTAACCTAATAATTGGAGACTAACTGAACTTTAAAGGAAGGGGGGGGGGGGGCAATAT
>ML251338.1:283050-302307 GCA_005239495.1 Nicotiana undulata | reverse complement strand
GGGGGGGGGGGGGGGGGGGGGGGGGGGTAAGGGATTTAATTGGGCTGGGTATGGTGTAATTTTTTTGGCCTGGGCAAGTCAGCCCAGGCCCAATTTAATACTCTAAGATAAATTAAGCCTAATTAATTTAATTAACACTAACTCTAATTAAATTCAAAAATATAATAATTAATTTGACCTTATTTTCGTCTAATTGTAGACTAATTAATAATAAAACAATTAATTTAATACTCTTAATTGAATCCATGATTTGTTGGATAAAAATTGATTAATTTTAGTAATTAGTTGTCAAAACTACATTACATCAAATAATCATCATTCGTTTGTTATTTAATTCGATTAATCACAAATATAGACTTAATTCCTTGACAATAATGCTGCGCTTAATTATGCAATTTTAAATAATTTTAAAAGAGGAATTATGAATATGCAATGCAAAAATAATTCACAATTAACACTAAAATTCAACAAAAATTTGTAAAATTAATTTATTTTATTTGAATTTTGTAGGAGTATATGGTGGGTGAAAAATCAAGTGCTCACAGCTACTCCTCTTTGCTCGAAAACACGAAGAGTTTTTGGGCAAAGACAAAGTGAGCAGTCATGAACGACTTTACACATTCGCATACTCCATGTAAAGCGTTTTTGAATAGTTTGACCGAACCCTGCTTCAAAGGTTGCCTACATATCCTTGGCTATAAAGGAATCAGGTCAGTGTAGTTCTGGAAGTTTTGGTAGCTGGAACTACCGGGAGGCCGTGATTTCACTGTGGTTGCTGCTGTTACTGTTGCTGAGCTCCTTATTACACCAAAGTAACAAAAAATGAAGAAGACTAAGTTAAACCTATCAACTATGAGTTACAAGAGTCCTATTTATTGGTCTTCAGAAGCCGGGTCGTGAGTCTCGGCTGCTTTTATACAGACTTGATCTGGCCCTTGATGCTTGTTAGATGTAGGCGCTAGTTCAATCTTCTTCATCATTTCGGATCAAGAAGGGACATCCACCGCTTGTGACTTCAATCTTGTCTTAAGCGGTCCATATCTTTTCCGCTTCTGTACTTTGGGGTCCAACTATTTGTTCTTCTTTTCTTTTATTCTGAATTGAGACGTCTTCTTTTGGTTATCTCGAATCCAATGAATCTGCGCAAAATCAAAATAAATGAACGAAATTTTCTGCCCCAGTTTTCACTAGGAACATTTCGTGAGTTATTGTAAAAATAAATCTATGCTACTTTATTAAAAGCAATGAAAAGCCGGGAATGGGATACCCGAAGTTAATGTAGACTAGGGGGTGGATACCCTATGCCTAAAAGTAAAATCAATTAGGGATTGGAGACCCTATGTTGGAAAAGATCGACAGGTTATGCTATCGCCAAGAAAAGATCATCGGGTTATGCCGGCGTCTGGGGGGAGGATCAACAGGTTATGCAGTTGTCAAGAAAGAGATCACCAGGTTATGTTGGTGTCTGGAAAGGTCAACAGGTTATGTTGTTTCTTGGGGAAGAGAGATCACTGGGTTATGCTAGTGTTAGGAAGCGATCAACAGGTTATGTTGTTGTTAAGAAAAGATCACCAGGTTATGCACGTGTCTGGAAAGGTCAATAGGTTATGCTGTTGCCGGGAAAAAGAGATCACTGGGTTATGCCAGTGTCAAAGAAGTGATCAACGGGTTATGCCGTTGTCAGGAAAAGATCACCAGGTTATGCCGTTGTCAGGAAAAGGTCAACAGGTCATGCTGTTGCCAGGGAAAAGAGATAAATGGGTCATGCCAGTGTCTGGAAATGATCAACAGGTTATGCTGTTGTCAGAAAAAGATCACCAAGTTATGCTGGTGTTTGGTAAGGTGAACATGTTATGTTGTTGCCTAAAAAAGAGATCAATGGGTTATGCCAGTGTCTGGAAATGATCAACATGTTATGCTGTTGTCAGGAAAAAAGATTATCAGGTTATGCTGGTGTCTGGGAAGGTCAACGGGTTATGTTGTTGCCTGGAAAAGAGATCACTGGGTTATGCCAGTGTCTGGAGATGATCAACAAGTTATGTTGTTGTCAGGAAAAGAAAGATCACCAGGTTATGCTGGTGTCTGGAAAAGTCAACAGGTTATGTTGTTGCCTAAGAAAGAGATCACTAGGTTATGCCAGTGTCTGAAGATGATCAACAAGTTATGCTCTTGTCAGGAAAAGAATGATCACCAGGTTATGCTGGCCTCAACTAGGGATTGAGACCCTATGTTGGCCTCAACTAAGGAATGAAACATCCTTTGGTTGGAAAAGATTTAGCTAGGGATTGGGGACCCTATGCTACTTTAGGTTTGAATCATTTTCAACTTCATTTATTCTTTTTCTTTTCTTTTCTTTCTTTTTTTATTTTTATTTTATTTTTTTATTTTTTATTCGCATGCACGTGGGAAAGGATTTTGGAGAAAACTTCCTTTTTTGGAGTCAATGCTGCAGAGCTCCTTCTATCCCTCGCGCAAATTTCCTCAATTGAACCTGCTTTTGCACGGTTGCTTTTGAGTTGCACATGTTCCTTATTTCAACAAAGAATAATTTGTTATTTTGAAACGGTGGTTGGTTTTGCGGCCTTGATTATCTCAACTGCTTGATCTCGTCTCTTTTGACGAAGATCTCAACTGCTTGCTTGCTTGCTGGGGATTGGGTTTCATTTCTAAAACCGGAGACCCTGACTTTTTACAAATTTTATCATGGTGATCGGTCACGTGGGATCCACATTTCAACTTTAGTTTGCCTTTGCAGGCCTTTCGCTTGTTTTCTTTTTGGGTTTCCGGAGCATCGGTAAACTTTAGGCTCTTCAGATTTGCTGCAACGGCTAGTCACATGGGACTTAACCGTTCCACCTTTATTTCGCCTTCATTTGCCTTTCATTTCTACTTCGAAGCATTTGGAATACTTCGACTTTTCAAACTTTTTCCGAGGTGGTCAGCCACGTGAGACTCAACCTTTCAATTCCATCTGCCTTTATAGGGGCTTTGATTTGATTTTCTCCTTTCAAGGGTTTTGAGGTTGAAGAATCGGCTGCTAAGGACAGTCGAGGATCGACTTGATGCCTTTGATGAGGCTGAGCGCCTTTTGCATATTAACCCATGCCAAATGAGATCCTGTAAATCAGTTTTGCCCTCCTTTCTTTTCCTTAGTTTCAGAAAAAGAGTTAGACCGAAAGGGATTTGAAAGGAAACAAATGAAAAGATGGACAATGAATTTAAGCAAAAAGTATCCCTTTCGGGGAAAGGAAGGAAGGACTTATCTGGAGTGCATGCGGGCTTCAACGAACATGACATTCCATTTGGACTGGATTCCTGATCCGTGTAAATCGTCTGACTCTCAGAAATTCATCACAACTATTACCCCAAGATCGAGAAACCTTGCCCCGGATTGTGTCCGTGTCGGTGATCTATTATCATTTTCGATCAGTGGCGCCCTTTGCGGGTTTTCGCCGACTAACCTCTCTCATTTCTCTTCTCACCATCGCCTTATAGTGCTCTTTGTGAGTTTTCACTAACAAGACTCTCTCATTTTCAATTTCTCTGCTCACCACGCCTCACGGTGCCCGTGTGGGTTTTCACCGATGAGACTCTCTCATTTTTGCTTCCCTTCTTACCGTCGCCTCACGGTGCCCGTGTGGGTTTTCACCAATAAGACTCTCTCATTTTGATTCCTCTCATTGCTTGTATCAGCTTCAAATATCTGCATCCTCCAACTTTAGACATCTTTGCCAATTGATCGGAAGGACTTGAACAAGGTTTTGGATCGAAAGAATTTGGATTGAGTAACAACTTTGGAACTTTTTAGGAGAAAACATAACATTTTCCCCAGCTTAAACTCTTGGGGAAATGTGGAATTTTATTGTGGTGTGGCTGAATCCCAAAGAGAGGCTGCCTACGTATCCTTTCGGAATCAAGTCGAACGTAGTTCAGGAGAATATTTTGTTTTGGTTTTTGTTTTTGATTTTCTTTTTTTCTTTTTTTTCAACAACACTTTCAGGTTCCAAAGAGGGTAATCAAAGAAAAGTAACCGGCTCAAAGGGTTTGCAAAAGTTGGGTAGTGTTTGGGGTAGCGTGAATGAAAGACTTCGTCATTTCGATCGGGAGCAACCAACATGAAAAGGTCAAACATAATACCTTTTGACTGCATCTGCATTGACAGCCATTTTGGGATCATTTCCTTCGATGTCTGCCAAGTACAATGCTCCTTTTGGAAGCAGTTTCCTTATGATGTATGTACCTTTCCAATTCGGGGCGAATTTTCCTTTCGCCTCTTCATGGTGTGGGAGGATACGTCTTAGGACAAGTTGCCCCACTTCGAAGTTCCTAGGCCGCACTTTCTTGTTATAAGCGTGGGCCATTTTTTGTTGGTACAACTGCCCGTGGAAAACTGCGGCCATTCATTTCTCATCAACTAGAGTTAACTGTTCCAACCGGGTTTTGACCCATTCGTCATCCTCAAATTCTACTTCGACGATGATCAGAAGGGAGGGGATTTCAACTTCCGCGGGTATTACGGCTTCAGTGCCATAAACTAGTAGATAGGGTGTAGCTCCAACCGATGTGCGCACGGTCGTGCGATATCCCAATAATGCGAAAGGCAATTTCTCGTGCCATTTCCTGGAAGTCTGAATCATTTTCCTAAGGATTTTCTTGATATTTTTGTTTGCTGCTTCAACGACGCCATTGGCTTTGGGCCGGTAAGGGGTGGAATTGCGGTGTGTGATTTGAAATTGTTCACATACCTCCCTCATCAAGTTACTGTTCAGATTGGCGGCATTGTCGGTAATGATAGTTTTTGGGATACCAAAACGACAGATGATATTGGAGTGCACAAAATCCACCATTGCTTTCTTAGTGATAGCTTTGAATGTGACTGCATCGACCCATTTTGTGAAATAGTCGATAACAACCAGGATAAATCTGTGCCCGTTTGAGGCTCTTGGCTCGATCGGCCCGATGGCATCCATTCCCCAGGCAACAAACGGCCAGGGTGCTGACATGGGATGCAATTATGAAGGTGGTGCATGGATCAAATCGCCATGTATTTGACACTTATGGCATTTCCGGACGAAGCCGAAGCAATCTTTCTCCATGGTCATCCAATAATATCATGCTCGCATGATTTTCTTCTCGAGGACGTACTCGTTCATGTGGGGGCTGCACACTCCCGAATGCACCTCGTTCATAATCTTTTCGGCTTCTTTAGCATCCACACACCTCAATAGATTCAGATCGGGAGTCATTTTATACAGTACTTCCCCACTTAGGAAGAAACTGCTGGCGCGCCTTTGGATGGTTCTCTTTTGGTCTTCGTTATCCTGCTCTGGATATTATTTTGTTTTCAAAAACCTTTTGATATCATGATACCATGGTTGAACATCGGGCTCTAATTCGACAGTGTTGCAATAACCATGTCTTTTCGTATTTGAATCTCTAGGGGGTCAATGTGGGCATTACCCGGGTATGGCAGCATTGCAGCCAAGGTGACTAGTGCATCAGCTAGCTCATTGTGGCATCGAGGAATATACCTGAACTCGACAGCTTTGAACCGCTTGCTAAGATCCTCCACATGTTGTCTATATGGAAGGAGTTTAACATCCCGAGTTTCCCATTCTCTCTGAGCTTGCTTGATAATCAAGTCAGAATCTCCCATGATCAATAATTCCTCTACATCCAGTCAATTGCCAAATTCATGCCCATTATGCAGGCTTCATATTCAGCAGTGATATTGTACAGAAGAACCGAAGACGGGCGGTGGATGGGTAGTGTTGTCCTGTGGGCGAAATCATGATTTCCCCAATCCCAACACCTTTTGCATTTACGGATCCATCAAAGAACATTTTCCAAGTGTTGGTGTTTTCGGGAATTACCTTGACTGAGTTTACCTCCTCGTCCGGGAAGTAAGTACTTAGAGGTTGATACTCGTCATCAACAAGATTTTCAGCTAGGTGATCTGCCAAGGCTTGAGATTTCATCGCCGTGCGGCTAACATAGACTATGTCAAACTCGGTGAGCAAGATTTGCCACTTTGCTAACCTTCCGGTGAGCATTGGATTTTAGAATATATACTTCAAAGGATCTAGTCTCGTGATGAGATAGGTGGTATAAGCCAACAAATAATGTCGGAGCTTCTGAGCAACCCAAGTTAAAGCGCAACAAGTTCTTTCCAGCAACGTATACTTTGCTTCATAGCTTGTGAATTTCTTGCTCAAGTAGTATATGGCTTGTTCTTTTTTCCCGATTGCGTCATATTGCCCGAGAACACACCCGAAAGAATTTTCCAACACCGTCAAATATAAGAACAAAGGCCTTCATGGTTCTGGTGAGACTAACACTGGTGGGTTCGACAAATATTCTTTGATCTTGTCGAAGGCGCCTTGGCATTTGTCCATCCATTTAATTGCTGCATCTTTCTTCAACAACTTGAATATAGGCTCACACGTGGATGTCAACTGAGCGATGAACCTACTGATGTAATTCAACCTATCCAGCAAACTCATGACCTCTTTCTTGGTTCTCGGAGGTGGCAAATCCCGAATAGATTTTATCTTCGTTGGGTCCAGCTCGATGCCCCGTCGACTGACTATAAATCCTAGCAACTTCCCAGATGGAACCCCGAAGGCACACTTGGCTGGATTCAATTTCAAATCATACTTGCGCAGACATTCAAAGAATTTTCTCAAATGCTGCACATGGTCGTTTTGCGTCCTAGATTTAATAATCACATCATCCACGTACACCTCAATCTCCTGATGCATCATGTCGTGAAAAATGGCGGTCATGACCCTCATATAGGTTGCCCCACATTCTTTAAACCGAATGGCATGACCCAGTAGCAGTAGGTGCCCTAGGGTGTAGTGAAAGCCGTCTTTTCTGCATCTGCTTCATCCATCAAAACCTGGTGATACCCAGCGTAACAATCTACGAAAGACTGTACCTCATGTTTAGCACAATTATCAACCAGGATATGGATGTTTGGCAGTGGAAAGTTGTCTTTGGGACTTGATTTATTCAAATATCAGTAGTCGACGCACACTCTGACTTTCCCGTCTTTCTTAGATACCGGGACCACATTGGCCAGCCAGGTGGTGTATTGAACCACTCGGATCACTCCAGCTTTTAATTGTTTAGTGACCTCTTCTTTGATCTTGTCACTCATGTCTGTTTTAAATTTCCTCTGCTTTTGTTGGACGGGCGGATAACTAGGGTAAGTTGGCAATTTGTGCACCACCAAGTCAACACTCAGTCCAGGCATATCGTCATAAGACCAGGCAAACACGTCTTTGAATTCGAATAGAAGTTGGATCAAAGCGTCCCTAGTTTTTCCATCAGTATGGATACTTATCATGGTTTCTCGGACCTCTTCCGAATTACCCAAGTTAACCGGTTCTGTTTCATTTAAGTTTGGCTTAGGCTTATTCTCGAATTGTTATAATTCTCGATTTATTTTCCTAATATCCTATTCTTCATCATATTCTGGTTCTTGATTCATTATTTCTTGGTTAGATGGCATATCAAGATCTGGGCGTGAAGTCCGTAGGCTTGTCGTGTTATTAAAATCCGCATTATTAGAACTGAAAAGAGAAAGATAAGAGAAAATAACATAAATTAGGAAGAACAAAGAGAGAGGTTCATAGACTATGAAATATTAATTTCATTTCATTGAATTTTTAACATAGGAGGGTTTACATCAGAATTTGAAAAGACAATAAACTAAAAACACTCGAGTTACACCCTGATATAACTCGAAGTGCAGAAATGATGGCAAGGCTGTACTACCAGGACTCCCGCCTGACGAGGAATGGAGTAGCTTTCCAGTTTTGGAGTTTGGCACCAAGCCTCATATATTGCACTTCAGCAGTGCTTGAGCCTTCTCCTAATTGGACCATATGAGTATCATGCAATATTTACCTCATTGCCTCACAAATCTCTTCGATTTCCTCGGACGTGAAGGTTTCCTCTTCCTCTTCTATGTATTTTGGCTCGACAAATGATTCAGTGATGTGTGGGATTGGCTGAGGCAACACCCAACCATCTTTCTTACGCTGGTCGGCCCATTTTTCATCGTCGGGAGTATCTTGAAACCCAATGCCAAAGAACTTCTTACTGGTAGGCAAGGTGATAGGTTCTACGATGCCTTGCAGGGACACACCGAGCCCTTTTCCGGGTTTTGTACCCATGTTTGATCATGTCGCTACCGACCATGATGGATGCATTTTATAGGAAGGGCTGAGGATACGGGGTTCCCTCCTCACATTGGTCCGCAACCACTATCTCAAAAGCCTGGTAGACGATATGCTCGCTACCTTCTATTGCTTCCAGGCAGGGGATTGATGGATCCCTGTAAATAGACTGTTCGTCTTCCCCATGGACCACAATCTCCTGGTCTTCGTGCTCGAATTTAAATATCTGGTGGAGGGTCGAGGGTAAAGCTCCTGCGGCGTGGATCCACGGCCTTCCCAGGAGATAATTATAAGATGTATCCATGTCCAAGACTTGGAATGTTACTTCAAAGTCTACGGGGCCGATTGTCAATACCAAATCAATTTCTCCGATTGTGTCTCTCTTGATGTCGTCGAATGCACGGACACACACATTGTTGGGCCTGATTCTCTCAGTTCCAATCTCCATTATTTTAAGGTTGAGAGAGGGCAAATGTCGACACCAGATCCCTCGTCCACCATAACCCTTTTTACGTAGTACCCTTCACATTTGACGGTTAGGTGGGGAGCCTTATTGTGAGCATCCCCTTCTGGGGGCAAGTCGTTTTTGCTGAATGAGATGCGGTTTACCTCAAAGAATCGTTCCGCCATTCTTTCCATTTGTTCAACTGTAGTTTCGGCTGGAACATACGCTTCATTAAGCGTTTTGATCAAAACTTTATGGTGTGCACTTGAGCTTATCAGCAAAGATAGAAGTGAGACATGAGTGCTCTGAGATGTTCAATCACAACATACTCAGAAGTTTTCATCTTTCTAAAGAATTCCTCTCCCTCCTCGACGCTGACTGGGTTTTTTAGGTGGAAAGTGTTTCTATTTGTTCGTGTTTAGATCTTTCGGGTTGAGGTATCTTTCAGATGAGTTTGCTTCAATTGCTTCCTCTATGATCTCTTTTCCTCTGTACGTCACTACCATCTTGTTGTAGTTCCAGGGGGCAGTGGTATCCTTTATGGGAGTTTGTGGCGCGCGGCTAATAACCACGAGCTCATTTAGCCTTGGTGAAATTATTGGCCCCCGTGCCGCATACGTCCCCTTTGGTACGTACATCTTTGGGACATTCAGCATGGATTTGTTGTATTGCAATCTTCTGGGAGGTATTAATGCGAATTGTTCCTTCTTGGGCGCCCTGGGGACATAAAGAACATCATCTTTAGAAGGCCCCGTCTCTGTTTTGATTTCAACCTTCCTTGTGGCCTGAGGGACGGGGTTGCTTTTCTTTATCTCTTTAAATTTCTTGGGTGCCACTTTGGGCATTTTCTCCACATCCGCAATGGCGATGATATCCTTTAGGACCGGATCAAAATCTCGGTCTTCACAAATCATGCCAATAATCGGCCCGTTATTGTGAGCGGGCAACGGATTATTGGTCACGTTGGGAGCTTCTTCATCCCTTAGCACCACATTCTTTTGTTCTATGAGGATTTCAACCGCCCGCTTGAGGGTCCAACAATCTTAAGTACCATGTCCCTCAGCCACCGCTTGAGGATTCTGGGTTTTGCCTATTTTGGTGTACAGGCTGCAGCAGACCCATTTGGACCAACTTTAGGAAAAGACTAGAGTATGATTCTCCAATTTGTGTAAAGTGGGTTCTCCTGGGTGGCTCCAGGGGATTATTTTGTGGAGGGCGGGGATTATATGGAGCTTGGCGAGGAGTATTGTTTCTGGGTGGTGGAGCTCGGTTTTGATTGTAGTGTTGTTGGGGCCAGACATACGGCTGAGCATTCATTATCAGATAAGGTTGAGGCATCATGGCATATGATGCATCCTGGTGGGGATAGTAATGTCGTGGGGCGTCAGAAAAGTAGCCTCGGGGCTGTCGGGAGTTTCTTACACTGGAGGCCATCATTGTAGATTCCTCTTTCTTCTTTCTATTAGCTGCACTCCCCGACCCGCTCTGGATTGCTTGGGAAGTTGCTCTTGTGGAGGATTGTCTTAGAATGCGACCGGTCTTCAAACCATTTTCAACCATTTCTCCGATTTTTATTGCTTCCGCAAATGGCTTGACCATAGCGGACATCATATTTTGGAAGTAGTCAGCCTCCTGGGCTTGTAAAAAGACACTGACCATCTCAGTCTCGTCTATCGGAGGCTTGACTCTGGCAGCTTGCTCACGCCACTTGATAGTGTATTCCCTGAAGCTTTCTGATGACTTTTTCTTGAGATTGGACAGGGAATTCCTGTCTGGCGTTATGTCCATGTTATATTGAAATTGTTGGACAAAGTCCCGGGCCAGGTCGTCCCATATATGCTAGTGGAATATATCTTGGTCCATGTACCGCTCAGATGCAATCCCGACCAAACTTTCTCCGAAGTACGCCATTAGAAGCTCTTCCTTTCCACCTTCCCCCTTAGCTGGTTGCAGTACCTTTTTAGATGAGCTATGGGTCCCCGTGTCTGTCGTATTTCTCGAATTTGGGGATTTCAAACCCGAGAGGCAAGTGAACATGCGGGAACATGCACAAGTCTGCATAGGAAACACGTTTCTGACCACTTAGTCCTTGTATATTTTTGAGACTCTACTCAATGCTTTTCATTTTTCGAGCCATCTCTTCTTTCTCGGGGTTCTTTGCGATTTTGTCTTGTCCCACTGTAGATTTGTACCGGGCCTATTGAGGGTATGAGTTTGGAGTGACATGAGTCGTGTCTATATGGAACAACAGTTTTTAGAATGTAAAAGCCAGTGGCTTAAAGCTCGGCCCAGAGAACAGTTGGTGGTGCCGTGGCGGAGATTGGCGGTGCGGTAAAGATGTTGGAAGACACACCCGAAAATAGTGCCTGGGGGCGAACCTCAGAAGTCCTTCCGGCGAAGTAAGCCAACATAGACGGGTACCCGAACGAGGTGGCCGGGTAACTTATAGGGACATTGGAAATCCCGCCCGTCCTGGGAATCACCTCGGGGAAACCAGGGATGGTGCTGGGTGGTTCCCTACCATTTGATCAGGCGTCCCACATTTCCAACATGCGGCAATGCAGTATCCTATTTTCCTCCGCCGTGGCTGACTCGGATGCCAGGATGACTGAGCTTGGGTCATCCTCAGAGGAGTTGATGATTGGTAGGTGACTGTCAGATGTCATCTCGACACTTCCGTTTGATCTGGTGAAGTATGGGTGTGAATCTAGGTTACCGCAAAAACCAACCACCTTTAAACAATACCTTTAAGAGTGAACCATAAAACGTTAGATTGAGACATTTAAAACATAGGGAATCGCACGTCGGGGATATGCAATGCACCTAGGCAGTTAAATTCTTTCTACATGTTTTGCATCGGTCGAGTGTTTCATCCCGACTTTGTTTCTCAAACCCGAATTTTCTCTTTCTTCTCATTTTGTTATTTTTGCCTTTTGTTTTTCTCTGTTATTTTTTCCCACTCTTTTCTTTCTTTATTTTTTCTCTTTTTATTCTTCACTCAATTTCCTTTTTCTTTTCTCCGAATTATTTTCCTTTTTAGGGTTATGATCGAATAATCACGATGCCGCGTGAATCAGATCATCACATAGTTCACAGAATAAATACACAGGAAATAAACATTTTGATTTTCCAATTTTCGTTCATTAGATAAAACTTCCAATTTCATTCATTACAAAAGACTCTAATATTTGTTTTTGGAAACTACAAAAGACTTTGACGTACTTTCTTGGAAAATTAAAAACTACAACAGACTTAAAGTAGACTCAAACAAAACTGCAACAGTGAAATACAGACTCGAAAAGGACATCAAGAATACATAAGTGTTTCTACTGCTCCAGGGGCTCGTGGGACATCATTCGGTCTTGCCACGGGCCTGCGTGCCATGTCTTGCTGGAGGCGGTACAGGTCATCCATTATCTTGTGGACGAAAATCGTTACCGCTGCGAAGAAGGTAGTCCGGGTCATATCTTTACACTCTTGGCATTCTGTGACAATATAATCAGCGATTTCTCTGACCCTCTGCTTGATGACGCCCTTTTCCTGGAGTAAGCGCCCGATTTGTTAAGATCCAGCCTCTAAAACCTCGGCGTCCTTATGATTCTGCTCTTGCAACTGTTGCAAATCTTCCTCTATCTCAGCCAGCATGGTATAACATTGTTCCCTTTCCGCCTTGAACCTTTTTGCTTGTTTGGCCATTTCGTTTTCGAGGGTGGACACCTTTTCTTTCAATCCTGTGACTTCTTGGTCATATTTCCTTTTCAGTTTTTGAACAAACTTTGCTCTTTCCTCTGCATTACATGTCAATTTTGCCCGAACTCTGGCCAATTCTTCTTCAGCTTTGTCTAGATTATCCCCGTAGTTGCATACTTTATGCCTCAGATTGTTGATAAGTCTTTCATTAGTTCTGCTTCTCTCAGGGTTCTCAACAGCTATTTTCAATTTCTGGATCTGGCCCAGAGAGCTTCATTTTCTTTGGTTAACTTGTTTCTCTCCCCTTCAGCTGTGGCGGCTTGTAGAGTGTTTTTAAATTTGATTTCCTTGATTTGGGCTTCCAACTTGCTTATGGTAGCTCGGTAGTTGTTCTCTTTTTCTAACCAAACCCAATGCTCTTGTGTTTGCTCAGTGAATTGTTGCACGTGGGGTCTTTTTGCGGGTCGTTCTTGCTCTTGATGCTCTCTGCCCCTTCTACCATACCAGGAAGGTTAGCCCATCTCCACTTCCCCTCTGGACAAATCTCTCACCCGAGTCTGTGGCTCTAAAAATCTGCGATGATACCTGATTTGGAGGACCCTGTCCTCTGGAAATGTAGCTCTTGGACATAACTCGGTGGCTTGCTGACTCAGATCCTCATCATATGGAACATCCTGCTGCCTTCCCAACTGTCGTAAGACCCGATGTGGGGCATACGACTGAATGCTTCAGAGGCCCATCAACAATAGGTAACACACCCCGACTGACATATGGATGACTTCGCCGACAGGGAGCCAACCGAATGTCCACTCGATTTGATCGGCAGTTAATGAACTCAAGTGTATGAACCAGGCTTCTATGCCCTTCGGAAGTTCATGACCCTCTACCCGAGTGCCATGTTTTTCTATACAATTTAAACCAGTCAGCCCGTAATTCATGTAGCCTGGGCGATGACAAAGGTGCTTAATCGTCCAGATCTGTAGGAGCAGGTTGCACCCTTCAAAGAATTTCCCCTCGGATTGGCAAACAGTAAGGGGACGGTAGATTTCGGCTAAGACCATCGGTACAAGAGTGCCGTTAGACTTTTTCCTCACGAAGTCAGCCATCCCCGCGAGTCCAATATCTATGCATCCATCGCTCCTTGGGCAAATTAGGGTACCCAAGAATGCTACCACAAAAGTCAGTCCTCGGCGGGCCTCCCATTTAGTTTGGTTCTTGTGGTGAGTCAAACCAGTATTGTCAGCTTCATAACCCCGAGGATCTCCATAGCGACTGTATAGGAAGTAAAAGGTACAGAATCCTTCAGATAAGTGCGGATCTTGGATTTCCCGGCTGATGCTTATAAGGTCTAGGAATTTATGGGGAGTCACAGCCCTGGGAGCTACCGGATACCTGCTCTTGAGGTTTCCACTGAGGCCAACATACCCCGCTATTTCTTCGAGCGTGGGTGTCAACTCAAAGTCCGAGAAATGGAATACATTGTGAGCGGGGTCCCAAAATGGTATTAGGGCTTCGATGATGTCCAATCTAGCTTGATTTTTAACAGGCCGGTTAGTCCGCCCAAAGCTTTTGCCACGGAATTTCTACAGACTTCCCCCAGGTCTCTCCACCACATATGGAGTCCCACGGGAATTTTCTCGACAACTCTAAAGGGAATATTTTCGACAGTGTTCATCCTGCATATTTATTTAAGTGATTTGGTTAAGAAAAAACAAAGGCATAATTTATTTTTGACCACAAGTAAAAAAAAGTGCTATTTTTGCAAAAAATTCGTTACCAATTGGAAATGGACCATCTTTGCAAATACGGCCCTTCAACACTTCGGATAAGAAGTTTTTAGGGATGTGTTTGCTAATTGGGTCAAAAAATTCGGAAAAGACCACAGGCGGCTATTCTTGCAAAACAGCCTTCCGGCGCCCCGTTGGGACATTTTGGCTATTTTGGCAAGAAAAATGTCACCTAACTTTATTTACGACCATATTTTGTATTTTGATTTTGAAAAATAGGGTTGGACCCGATAAGGGTTGCCTACGTATCTCACACCGGTGAGAATCAAACAATGCATAGTTCGAGAAATCTTGACGTAATTTTGAAAAAAATATGCACTGACTCATTTCATTTTTTGAAATACTATTTTCCTTCTTTCTTTTCCTCCATTTTTTCAAATTTTTGTCAGAGTTTCGGGATGATTTTGAATATCGGGTTTTTTCAAAAATCGAATAAATCTCCTATTTTATTTCTCTCTTGGTTTTTCTGTTATTCTCTTTTCTTTAGCCGTTCAACAAACAAACCGAAACAACATATTGTACACATAGCAAGTAGGATGCATCAGGACGGTCTTTCATTTCGGGTTCACCTGTCCTAGACGGACCCAACCCCTGTGTTGAGCCCCCTAAGTCAAATGCACGTGATGCAAATAATCGTTCCTACTAGGGATCCGACATGAGGCTATGTTATACTAGGTTTGAATCCAGCATTTTTTTCTAGACAAGGCTTACCCGAGTGGACAACTCGAGCCGAGGTCGGGGCAGCGTACCGGGAATACAGAAGCTTCACCGGCTTTGCAACTTGTTCGTACCTCGTTCTAAAATTTGGATGACTCTAACAGAAAAGAATTCATACGAAGTGCACACTTCCCAGATGATTTAGAAGACTTAGAGAGAAGAAGGGTTTCAACACAATTTATATGCGGTTCAGATAATATCAAAGCGGTAAATGCGGCAATTAGCACATTAGGTTTAAACACATAAAATCAGATAATGAAAGCCAAAATATAACAGTTATATAAGCTCAAATTTTTGATCCCTGAACCAGAGATTCTGCGTTCGGTCCCCAGCAGAGTCGCCAGAGCTGTCACACATCCTTTTTCACCCCCGGGAAAATAAAGGGTAATAAGGGATTTTTTTCACTTTAAGTGACATAATTCAGATTTGGGATTTATTTTAGTTTTTAGAGTCGCCACCCTGATTTTTTGACGATGTTTCGGGACACCGTTTACTGAAATCCCAAATCGAGAAATTTTAGACTATGTTTTAAGTTGTCTGCGAACCAGAAATTCGAGTAAGGAATTCTGTTAACCCGGGAGAAGGTGTTAGGCATTCCCGAGTTCCGTGGTTCTAGCACGGTCGCGTAACTATTGATATTTGGCCTAAGTTATCTAATTATGTACGTTTTATCCTATTGTGCATTTAGCCTTTTAACTTCTAGGCGCTTTTTATATTTATGGATTTATCTTGAAACAAGTCACGATGGCGTGCACTTGTTTGTTTTTGGAAAAATTGTAACTATGCCACATGAAATGCACCTGCAATTACAACATGTGATTCTTATTATTGTTTTGAGTTATAGTCGGGGACATGAGTTTTCACACCCGAGTGTAGATTATATAGTCATGACAATTAAAAATGCATATATGAGGTGGTACTCAATTATTCTCTAAGTTTTGAAATTTTTATCTAAAAGAGGTATTTTTTAGCTTATCCCTGATATGTATATAAACCACTTTCGATACTTATGGATTTATCTTGGAACAAATCACGATGGCGTGCACTTGTTATTTTTATTGGACACATCGCAACTGCGTCACATGAAATGCACCCACGATTGCAATATGTGATTTTTTATTATTGTTTGAAGTTAGAGTCGGGGGCACGAGTTGCCACACCTGAGTGTAGGTTATATATGGTCATGACTATAGTTGTGACAGTTTGAAAGATGCTTATTTTAAGGCAATATTTGATTATTCACTAAGTTTTGGAATTTTAATCCCAAAAAAGGGTATTCTTGGCCTATAGGGTATATACAAAATCATCTAGGATTAAGTTTTATTTAATCAAGTAATGAGCTTGAATTTTACTATGTCTAAATCAAATCTCCTAAGCTGACTTATAAGACTAGTCTTAAGGAAAATTTCAGATTTGTAGGGAATCAAAATTCTGTTGAGGCCAAGTTTAGTAGCATGGTATATTTGAATCATTTGCGAATTTTGGACTAATTTGGGCTAGACAGTTGGGCCAGTCTCTTTTAGGATCGACCCATGTATATTATGCACAGAAATTACATAAAAAGAGGTAACAATTCAGCTCATTCCAGATTTACAATTATGCATAAAACAAAACTTAAAACACGTTTTTTAGTAGTTATTAAACTAGTAAAAGAAAGAAATCACTTCAGATAGTTTTAACTCAATATATTCAGGGATATAAGGTTAACCGAAATTGAAAAAACTCTATGAATGTCAAATTAAACACAAAGAGCCACTTTATACTTAGGCTCAACAACTTGAGGCCTAATCTATCCTGGCGACCTCTTATGGGCTGTTTACCAGCCCAGTTTGATTACACTCCCATCTTTGGGTTTTCAAAGACAATCAAATAATTAACCCAATAATTGGAGACTAACTGAACTTTAAAGGATGAGGGGGACATACTTACAGTTATACTTATTTTTTGAAAAAATGCTGAAAATAAACTACTACATAATCTGACTGAATCTAAGAAAAATTGTTACAACATTTCTGTTAAATACATTAACTAGCATTACTATTCTATTATTTAATTAAGCTTCATCAAGTGCTCTCTTCGATTTCCAGGATTCATGGCTCCCTTATCCGTCTCTTTATTATAGCTGGTTATATACATCTTTAGGACTTAAATCTGACCAACTGGTGGTCAGATTTGAGTCCATGATGTCATCCTAGTATATATAAAGCCATAAACAAATCATGAAGAAAATATTAGAAGTTGAACTATCAGGCATGTTTAGACAAAGTTAAAACTAGCAAAAAGAAATTGCAATCAGGACATGTAATCAAACTTGTAGGGAGTTAGCAACACACATCAACAGAAGCTTGAAGAACCCACACAAGCACTCAAACATTATCACAAACAAACTCTATTTATCATATGGTAGTTGTTACATACCTCAAAATGTAATGAAAAATGACCAAGAATGCAACCTTGACCAAATAAAGGTCAAGATATCAAGAAATGGTTTGAAGCTTAAAACTCAGCAGCAAAAACAACAACAATTCAAATTGAATCCCCCAGGATAAGACTTGACCAACCTTTTTGAAGAGAAATTAGCAAGAGAAAACGAGATCTTCTAAAAAAATTGTGTACTCATGGTTCAGTATATATTTTTAATACTTTCTGTTTTTTGAGAGCCAGGAAACCAGTATTCCAGAAGAAATTTTGTGAGAAAATCTATGCAGAAAATTCTGTTGTGTAATTTTCAAATTTTTGCAGTAGTCGAAAAGTGTAAAATTCCCTAAAATAAAATCTGTCCAAATTTCAAAAAACTAGGTAAGGTATTTATAGGGATTTTAGGATAAGATATGCTTAGCATATTCCTTATCTAATAGGTTGAAGAATGGTAAAGGTGTAGTTGTCAACCCTATCCTTTTGGGACAGCTGCACCATTCTAGAAAATTCCAGCCTTTGAAATTACCCTTTTAGCCCTAAAATATCTTATTTTCTGATATATTTTTTTAATTCTAGAAGGTTATTGGGTTGTTACACCCAAGATTCTCTTAATTGAAAATCCTATACTACCCTTAGGACCTCCTAGAATTACTCTTTTAGTCATTAAGAGATATATTGGGTTTATTATTAGATATTAATTAACCTCAGTTGAGTAACTTATATTAATTAGTTCAAAGTCCTTAGACTTAGGTTAATTGATCTTACAATTACTTTAGTTTATTAATCCCAATTGACTATCTTAACTAGGAATTAGGACTTAGCTAATTAATGGTGCTTAATTCCTAATTAGTTCATTTAACTGATTTTTTGGACTTAGTTAATTATATTAGCAACTAAACTTTTAATGAAGTTAGGAGCCTAATATTCTTTAAGGGGTTAAGTTAGATAATTAGCTTAAATTAGTTTGTTTAGGCTCTTAGATTATTGTCTAATTATACTGTTAGTTATTGTGGTTTCAAGGGTACACTTAATTAGTCGAGTATGATTACCTCTTTATCACCTAATTAATAAATACCTTAATCGATTAATCGACTACCTTAATGACTAAAACAATTAAGCAGATAAGTGCGTGATCCATCACAAGCGGACAATCACATATAGGGCAGAAAATAGTGACAACACCAAAATAATCTGACACCTAAAACGAAACAACTAATTAACCTATACTAATTAATTAAATTATACTAAGAAGGCATGATTATCATTCGCGAATTGCTATACCTATTCTGCACACACATGAAGGCAACGTTGAAATCCAAATTAATTACGAGAAATAGCTACACATGTACTGGATTTGGTTTTCATTTAGGAATTTAAGACTACCTTCGTCCAATCCAAACAATGTTGATCATGAATTAAGAAAACAAACAGGAAAATTATGAATCCTAACTAAGCAACAACGATGATAACAGTAAGATAAACATGTGTACTAAAACAGTCAGGCATACGATTTTACGAAGAAAAGAGGGGAAAGAAAGGGGGGAAATACCAGTAAGCATGATTTGGGTGAACTCCGGCGACTTGCCGGAATTTGGTCGGACTCCGGCGAACTCAAAAGTGACTCCCACTCGCATGAGTAGATGGATCTTGTCAAGAGCCATCGGCTCATGTGAGTTTGAGTCACAGAGTCGAGGCAGAATTGAACTTAGGAGGATTTAGGGTTTTGTCGTTCTTATATCTGAAATTAGAGCAATTGTGGACCTAATTAGGGAAAACTGGTGGGATATACGGAAAGAGAGGGAGGAGATGATGGTCTGGTGAAAATTTGGGGTTGATTGGCGGGGCTCCGCCGCCGGTGGCGATTTCCAGCCGGCGGAGCTAGGGCGGTGGACGGCGGGGTAACAGTGAGAGTGAGAGAGAAGGGAGACGGTGGGAGGGCAGAGTGTTAGGCTTCTAAGTGAATTGGGGGGGGGGGGGGGGGGGGGGGGTTTTGAAACAGTTTTAAGGGGAATGG
>ML251338.1:257317-282707 GCA_005239495.1 Nicotiana undulata | reverse complement strand
GAGGGGGAGGTAGGGGCTTTGAAACAGTTATATAGGGAATGAGTGAGGGGTTATCAAACTCAATCAACGGCTGTGATTGCTTTTTGACTAAACGAGGTCGTTTTGGTCACAGGGGGGGCAGGCCGGGTAAGGGGTTTAATTGGGCTGGGTATGGTGTAATTTTTTGGGCCTGTGCAAGTTAGCCCAGGTCCAATTTAATACTGTAAGATCAATTAAGCCTAATTAATTTAATTAACACTAACTCTAATTAAATTAAAAAATATAATAATTAATTTGACCTTATTTTCATCTAATTGTAGACTAATTAAGAATAAAACAATTAATTTAATACTCTTAATTGAATCCATGATTTGTTGGATAAAAAATAATTAATTTTAGTAATTAATTGTCAAAACTACATTACATCAAATAATCATCATTCGTTTGTTATTTAATTCGATTAATCACAAATAATAGACTTAATTCCTTGACAATAATGATAAGAATAATTATGCAATATTAAATAATTTTAAAAGATGAATTATGAATATGCAATGCAAAAATAATTCACAATTAACACATAAATTCAACAAAAAATTGTAAAATTAATTTATTTTGTTTGAATTTTGTAGGAGTATATGGTGGGTGAAAAATCACGTGCTCACAACGCTGCATCATACTAACAATGCAATTGAGCGGATGTATGGACTATGGAGAAATCACGCTACCCATCCTGGTCGACAACGTCACTTTGGAGACCACGTTCCACATCATGGATCAAGATACATCGTACAATGCCATCATAGGTCGACCTTGGATACACGCCATGAAAGTCGTCCCCTCCAGCTTATACCAAGTCATCAAAATTTCCACCCTTTGGGGAGTGTTCAGCATCCGAGGAGAGCAACGCACTTCCCAAGAATGTTATCGCATCGCCCAAAATTGCACATACACCCAGCAATTGAAGGGCAAGGCGGAAGCATAGCAATTAACAAGGTCGAGGTCGGGTGGTGACGAAAGGAAAGCTATCATTAGAGACCCCGAAATCATAGTGGGCATGGGATCAACCGTAGAGGATCTCGACTCGGTACAACTCGACAAAGACGACAACAATAAAAAGGCCTACATCGGCCACAAGCTTCAGGAACTAGGTAAATTTCATCAATTTTTAGCTAACAACGCAGACTTGTTTGCCTTTTCCCATGCAGATATGCCAGGCATCCCGAAAGAGATAGCGACACGCAAGATGAACGTCGATCCATTTTACCCCCAGTACGACAAGTTAAGCGGAATTCAATTCCGCAATAAACGGTGTGGTCCGTGAGGAGGTTGAAAAACTGTTGGAAAACGTCTTTATTAGAGAATCAAAGTACCCCCAATCGGTCGCCAACATGGTCATGGTGAAAAAGAAGAGCATAAAATGGAGGATGTGCGTGGACTTCACAAATCTAAACAAGGCATGCCCTAAAGACTCATTCCCATTGCCCCATATTGAGCAGCTCATTGACGCAACAACCGGGCACGAGCTATTAAGCTTCTTAGACGCCTGCTCAGGCTACAACCAGATCCTCATGGAGGAGGAAGAACAGGAAAATACCACCTTCATCACCCACCAGGGGATGTACTGTTACAGGGTGATGCCTTTCGGACTGAAAAACGCAAGGGCAACGTATCAGAGGTTGGTGACAAAAATGTTTAAATACCAACTCGACAAAACCATGGAGGTATACATCGACGATATGTTGGTCAAGTAAAAAAGGAAATAGGATCAATTCAACCACTTGAAAGAGGCCTTCGACATACTCAGACGATATAGTATAAAATTGAACCTCGAAATGTGCGCCTTCGGTGTAACCTCGGGGAAGTTCCTCGGTTTTTTAATATCACATCGAGGCATCGAGGTCAACCCCGACCAAATCAAAGCTATATAAGGAATACCAGAGAACTTAACCAGCAAGAAACAAGTGCAGAAGCTGACCGACCATATAGTCGCCTTGTCGAGATTCATCTCACGGTCTTCTGATAGATGCCACAAGTTTTTCGGCATACTCAACAAGCACAATGGACTCCGATGGAACTCCGAATGCGCCAACACTTTGAAAGAGTTAAAGGCGTACTTATTTTCACCCCCACTGCTCGCTAAAGTAGAACCCGAAGAACGTCTCCTCATTTACCTGGCTGTGTCCGATGTGGCGGTGAGTGCGGTATTGGTCCGGGAAAACAAAAGTACGCAATCTCCCATCTATTACATTAGTAAGACCTTGGTCGACGCCGAGACGAGGTATCCACACCTCGAGAAGCTGGCCCTAGCTCTGGTCGTAGCTTCACGAAAGTTTAGACCCTATTTCTAGTTCCACCCCATCTCGGTAGTCACGACCTTTTCCCTGAGGAGTATTTTGCATAAACCCGAGCTGTTGGGCAGATTGGCCAAATGGGCCATAGAATTGAGCGAGCATGATATAACCTATCAACTGCGAACAATAATAAAGTCGCATGTGCTCACCAACTTCAGCACAAAATAATGCTTGAAGTCGAAAAGGAAGTCGCCCATACTTCCCTTAAAATACAAGACCTATGGATTTTGTATACTGATGGCGCCTCTAATGCGTCGGGGTATGGACTGGGATTCGTGCTCGAGGTCCCAACAAGCGAAGTAATTCTCCAGTCCATAAGATGCCCGATATGGCTAACAACGAGGCCGAGTATGAGGCCGTGATTGCAGGACTAAGGTTAGCACTCAAGTACAGAGCAAAGCGAGTCGTCCTACGCTGTAACTCTTAGCTCGTCATCAATCAATTCACATGGACTTTCCAAATCAAGGAACAAAGACTACAGAAATATCAAGCCGAAATCTGCTAGTTGTTACCCGAGTTCGACGAATGCCAGCTCGACCAAATCCCTCGGGCACAGAATATCGAAGTAGATGACCTTGCCAAACTAGTAGCAGCCACTAAAATCATAATCGGAGAATGGAACGTGGTCACTCTACTCCACTCATTGATCGACCAAATCGAGGTACGAACTATAAACCTAACTTGGGATTGGCGCGATCGTATTGTTACATACTTGCAGGACAACGTGCTTCCAGATGATAAAAAAGAAGCCAAAAGCTTTGAATGCAGGCGACCAGGTACAACGTCATAAACAATTACCTGTACAAAAGAACATACGGCGGCCCCCTAGCGAAATGCTTAGGTCCAAACCAAACACGACGCGTTCTAGAAGAAGTCCAAGAAGGTAACTGCAGAGCTCATTCCCACAATCGAGCTCTAGTCATATGCCTCATACGAGCAGACTACTACTGGCCCACCATGAAAAAAGAGGCCGCCGACTTCTTGAAAAATTGCGAACAATGCCAAAAATATGCCCTCATGATCCACCAAGGGGGCGAGCACCTCCACCCAGTCACCTCGCCTTGTCTTTAATTAAATGGGAGATGGACATCATCGGCCCCCTCCTAGCAGGACGAGGTAATGTACGATTTCCTTTAGTTTTAACTGACTATTTTTCCAAGTGGGTGGAAGCATGTGCATTCGCCCAATACGCGAGCAAGAAGTGATCGCCTTCATATGGAGGAATATTGTGTTCCGCTTCAACCTCCTCAAAGAAATCAATTGTGACAACGGGCCTTAGTTCACTGGAAAAAAGATCGCCGACTTATTCGAGAAATGGCATATGAAAAGAATACTCTCCACGCCATATCATCTCGCAGGCAATGGGAAAGCGGAATCCTCCAAAAAAACAATATTGAATATCATGAAAAAAAAGCTCGAGGACGCCAAAGGACTATGGCCAGAACTACTGCCGGAAGTGTTATGAGCATACCGCACAATGCCAAAAACAAGCATAGGAGAGGCACCTTACTCACTAGTCTATGGGACTGATGCAGTAATACCGGTCGAGGTCGGAGAACCAAGTTTAAGATCCTCCCACGAGAGGGGGCTGAGAAACGACGAAAGCAGAAGGCAAGACCTCGATGAGGCTGAAGAACGAAGAGACATGGCTTACATAAGGATGGTCGCCCAGTAACAACAGGCAGAGTGATACTACAACAAAAAAGCCAAGGTCAGACCGCTCAAAGTCGGAGACTACTTACTCAAGGCCAAAACACAGGCAAGCAAGGATCCACGGGAAGGAAAGCTATAACAAATTGGGACGATCCATACAAAATTACGGCGATGGCAAGCAAAGGGCCGTTTTAACTGGAAATGATGGAAGGAAAACTACTACCAAACAACTGGAACATCGCCCACCTCAAGTACTTCAAGTTCTAAGGAAAGATGTTCTCCTAGCCATACTCTTTTTCCCTCACCTGAGTTTTGTCCTAATTGGTTTTTCTCGGGGAGGTTTTTAACGAGGCGATGAGGAGGAAATTTTGAAGTTAAGCACGAGCAAGTGAGAACACAAGTTAGCCAGTTCATTGCTCGACCTCTCGAATACTTCTCTAGGTCTAACAATGAAGGGACTAGATAGACTGGGACTGGAATACCAGCCCGATAAACATGTAAATTTCTCTAGTATATATACGTAAGAAAAGGATAAAAGTACATCGTGTTCGCCTATGTCTCCACCAAGTTTAACACTGCACCAATTAAGATACTCATATTCGACTTCGTTCGAATTAGATAGAGTAATATTCGACCTCGCTCGAATTCAACTCACATTCGACCTTGTTCGAATTAATTAAGAGTAACATTCGATCTCGCTCGAATCAACTCACATTCGACCTCGTTCGAATTAATTAAGAGTAACATTTGACCTCGCTCGTATCAACTCATATTCGACCTTGTTCGAATAAATAAGAGTAACATTCGACCTCGCTCGAATCAACTCACATTTGACCTTGTTCGAAATAATTAAGAGTAACATTGGACCTCGCTCGAATTCAATTCGCATTCGGCTTCATTCAAATTAATTAAGAGTAACATTCGATCTCAATCGAATTCAACTCACATTCGACTTCGCTCGAATTAAATAGAGTAACATTCGACCTCGCTCGAATTCAACTCACATTTGGCTTCGTTCAAATTAAATAGAGTAACATTCGACCTCGCTCGAATTCAACTCACATTCGACCTTGTTCGAATTAGTTAAGAGTAACATTCGACCTCACTCGAATCAACTCACAATTCGACCTCGTTCGAACTAATTAAGAATAACATTCAACCTCGCTCGAATTCAACTCACTTTCGACCTAACTCGAATTTGGTTCATAGTTAACCTCGTTAGAATTAACTAAGAATAACATTCGACCTAGCTCGAATTCGATTCACGGTTAACCTCGTTTGAGTTAATTAAGACGACGTTTGACTTCACTCTAACTAACCAAAGACACACTCGACCACGTTCGAGCTAACGCCTACCAACACAGTTCTTCTAATCAAGGCAATCAATTGAGGAAAATATCCAAGGAAAAAACAAAAGACTCGAAAATAAACAACAAAAATGGCATTCCAAGTCAAAGAGGTATCTTACAAGGGCCAAACAGACACCCACAAAAATAAAAATAAAGATTACAAAAAGCATTACCAGCAGCATCGTCCCCACCATCGTCCCTACCATCGTCCTCGCCGATCGAGTATTCATCATCGTACCAAGCACCTTGCTCGATCCCGTCCAATTTGTCTTCACCATTTCCTTCATGTAGCATAGCGGGATCATAAACACAAGCGACTCGAGCTGCGCGCGCCTTGGAACGAGCATCCATGAACTCAACCTCAGAAACTCTTCATGTCGTCAACAAGTCCCTGAATATGTCTAGCTGGTCCTCGACATGGATCCACTTCTCGTACAAATCCTGCGCAACATCAAGAAGCGGAAGTGTAAGAGGAAGACGGTCGAGCCAACATATGCGCCCTTTCGGCCTCAAGAGAGGCGACCTGATCATTTAAGTTTGAAACCTCTCTCTCAAGCCCGCCAATCCGCTCATCAAGTCTTGCATCCCTGAGCGCGGCCGTCTCCGCTTCACTCGCCCAGTTAGACCGAAGGACACGGATAACCTCCTCCAACGGCGCCACCTCTCCAAAGCCGCCACCCTGGCTTCCTCGGCCTTCCCCAACTCATCACTTAAGATGTTGGCTCTCGTTGAACTCTACTCAAGTTCAGCCCGCAGGGATGCCACATGAGCTTAAAGATCGACACAATCAGCCTCGACCCCCTTGCTCACTTCGAGCTCGTCCTCCTTGACTCTAAGTGCTCCCTCGAGCTCGCTTCATTTTCCGATGACCCTCACGAGTTCATCGTCCTTCTGCTTTAGTTCATCCCTGAGAAACTGGAAATTACCGTCCACGCCGAATCAGATGCATATCTCACGGTGCTTGGCGCAGTACTTACGATACATCGACTCCATTCTCTTGAACTAGACCTCATCTTCTCTTCTCGGCGGGCACTCTCAATATCCAAAATAAGGGCCTGATGAAAAAGGAAAAGCTGAAAAAATCAGTCAATAAAAACAAAAAAGGGGAAAGACAGAGAACATAAGGTACATGAACTAGAAAAATAAAAAACTTACCCTCAAATCCATTCTGGATATGCCCAACGACAGAGCGACATCATCAAACGATTGTAAAGTCCTATCTTCGGCGTTAGAGAAGAGGGGACCCAAAGAAGGAATCACGCTCTATGTATTCACCAACAAGTCGCGGTCCAGGGGAATGAATATGGTACGAGTAGATCCATCCATCCTCAGTTCTAACCAAGTAAACCCCTCATTGAAAATCCGTACCTCTTCGGGTTGATATCAGAATCGATTTCATAGTCGTCTACAACCACACCTTTCCCTCTCTCCTCGGTAGATGAAGGAATGTCAGCATGCCCTTACGATGATGGATCGCTACTCGGAACAGCCTCCATCGCCTCTGATCGCGCCCCTTCTTCGACGATAACTTCGGGCAAAAGAGTAATTTATACATCCTCTAAAGGGGGCAAAGTCTCAGTGTTCAAGGCCACGTCGCCCTCGGATGCAACCATGGCCAGCTCGGGATCACCCTTTGTTGACTCTTCGGCTCCTGCTGTCTCGTTGCCGACTTCTACTCTCCGCCTTTTTAGTGGAACCAGTTCCCCCTCAATCGTCGATGATTCGTCTACCAAGTGCAACATAGGGGAAACTAGAGTCTCCACAATGGGGCCGCCGCCCGTCGGCTAGACCTACGCAGGACCGGGTTCTTAGAGGAAGCAATAGTTTGTACGGACTTCCTGCAGTCGCAACAAGTAATGACCCAGTGGAGGCACCGGGTTTACGAAAAACAGGGGTAGGAGCCTTCACTTTCTTCGAGCCCTCCGACATGACAGCAAGAACATAAGTTAAACTAACCCCGCTACAGAAGAGAATTGAGAAAAAGATAAGATGACATAAAACCGAAGCAACAGAAGGTCGAAATGAACGACTTACCGGTCGCAGAAGGTTTACGTCCAAATTTCTTGCAGAACGCCGACCATTCATGGATCCCCACCGTGTGGGGTAAAATTTGACTCACCCAGTAATGAATGTCGGCGATCAATGTAGGAGACTCCTTCTCAGCTGCACAAAAAAGGAAGAAGAACGATTAAGTCACCGATGAGATAGACAAAACAAGCAATCAGTTTGCAAAAACACTTACGGGCGAAGTTCTACGCATCAGGGAATCCACTAGGGTTCGCCACCATGTGCTCGGTCTTAATGTAGAAGAAGTTAAACCAAAACCAAGTATTTGATTTATCGTCCATCTTCACCACCAATCGCTTGGTCCCTCGGTAGCAGAGTTGTAACATCGTACCCCTATAAAATCTTGGCGTGAAGAGGTGTAGCAGATGACAGATGGAAATCCCGCGATTGGCCAAGTCCACGTACTTTATCAACATAAGGAAGAGTTTATAAATATAGGGGGAGAGCTGGGCCAGACAGATGCCGTAGTAGCGGTAGAATTCCTCCGCCAATAGGGGAAGAGGAAGAGAACAACCACTTGGAATGGGTACGCGTAGAACGCGCAATACCCAAGACGATGATGTGAATTATATCGCGGACAACAAAGACCAGGTCGATATAGTTCGGGATGTTGTACCTGGACCTAAGCTCAGCGAGGTCGGTTGCGTCCATTTCAGACTCTACAGGTTCAGGATCGTCTGCACGTGACTTCGAGAAGTCTGACCCGGCTTTATCATTACGAGGAATTATTTTCTCCATGGTGGGAAAGCTCTCGTCCTCAGCAGCGACAACAACATCATCATTGTGAAGGGGCATACTCACTGCTAGTGGGGTTGATTCAGGAGCCTCACCAGAGGCAAGAGGTGCATTAACCATTTTTGGTTGATTGTAATTACAGAAGACACGAACTCGAAAGAGACAGAAATAATAAGAATAACTCGAACCAGAAATGAGAGTAAGAGTGCGAAAAATGGAAGCAACTGGAGCAAGAACACAAGAAGAAGAGGAGAGGAAAAGTTGCAGGTTCCAAGGCTGGTAAATATAAAGGTTTACTCAAAGAGTTCCCTATCCTTATTTATAGAGAACACACGCACTCAGATCGATAAAATCATCCGTCAAATGTACATGGATTGAAAAAACAGGTGCAACGCATCAGGAAGATGCGTAATAATGACGCGTGAGGCCGTGACGTCATTCTAAACCAACATCACAATAAGTGTGATTCTCAAAATGCCACGTCACCATCTCAGTCGCGATCCTCATTACTTGACCTCCCTATCCGAATTTCTCAATTACCACTAATGAAGTCCGCTCACCGAGGTCAACCAAAAGACAACCTCGATAAACGGAGAGACTAACTAAATGGGTTAAAATCATACCGAAGAAATTCGGCACGCGGAGATGATTATCATGAGTGATTTGCAAATCAACACGGACAGTTTGGCCGAGGTCGACCAGTGATCAATAGAACGAACCGCCGAGCGGTCCATCACGGCCGAGGTCAAGCAACATAGATAGAAGTAACGACTAGTTTTGTATTGGGATCTTCAGAGGGAAGAATATTCCCTCTATTTGTACTTTTTAGGGTTCTTTGTGAATATCCCATATAAAGAGTATGAAAAATAAGGCAAAAGACATGTAATATTCCATATGATAAGAACTCTTTTGGAAAGCAAACTCTCTTAGATAAATACAAAGAACAACTTTTTGAAGAGGTTCGACCTTTTTGGATTATCTATTGTCATTTCCACCAGATCCGAGAAAGTGTTCAATATTCTCTTATATTTTTTTCATTTATCATTGTCAGAGGAATCATCCATATCATTCAATATTTGGCGAATCTTCCTTTTATTTACATTTAGTGCCAATTATTGTTATTTAATATCTGATACTTCTAACATATTATGACATTCAACGCATTTAATACTAACGCATTAAATACGTCTCTCCACTGCCCACTTATTTCACACCATTAATCTAAGATATGTAGTTATTAGCTTTAACTAGGATTAACTCCCTTTAATAACTGATTAATTAGTTTAACCAAAAATTATTATTTTTTGGTCAAACAACTATGTGCTGAATGAAAACTTTGATAAAGGTTTGAAGCTCTTAAAAGACATGCAAGGAGAAGGTGTAGAACCCATCAAACTTTTCTATTAATATTTGCAAACTGCACAAAATCAAAATTCTTTCATACTCCTTTATGTCTGCGGTATTTTTCAAGTAATATTTTCTTATGATAAATTAGATTTAATATTATCCGTGCAACACGCGTGTACAAATACTAGTTAAAATATAAAAGGAGCATAACACGCAAATACGGAGGAAAAGAAGAAGAATTTGAGTTTGTGACTTTTGGGGCCTAGACGAATTTGACAAAAGAAAATCTCAAGAAAGATAAGATCAATATTAGATGAAAAGCTAGGTGAATAAGCTGATACATTGCGCAAACTTCCATTTATATTCATGTAGAACAATTTATCAATGTCAATTGGTAATACGTCATGCATCGAAGTAACGAGTGCTTGAGCACCATTTTTCGGGTAAGCTTTAGCGTTGACCAGTCTGGAGAAGCCATGTTACCACTCCAAACGGGTACAAATTGCAAGATCCTCATCGGCTCACCCTAAATGAGCAATCTGCAACCAAGAAAAATCAAAGAAAAACAATAATAACATACTCGATAATTGTTGGGTTTTAAGCTTAATGTAACTTAAAAGAGAGTGAATGGGAAATGGAGGAAAAATAAAATATTTGAGTTTCCCTCCTTGAAAAACGGACATTATCCATATTGGAAGAGGAAATTTTTTTGATGGGTATATATACAATTGCTCTTTTTCTAGCTCTTAAAGAGTTAAGAAGAAGGCAAGCCTCGCGCCGTCGTCGTCGTCGCTCACTCGACTTCGGATTAGGATTCAGTCAAATGATCGATTGATTGATTAACTTTTTGGACCAAATTTATTTTTTAATAGTAAAGAATTACACCTCTTCAATTTGAGATCAACATATTGGATATAAATAGCAGTTCACTCTCTCAGATTTTCCATACGAATTTCTGAATTCTCCTCCTTTCTTCTGCATTGTTTTAAATACAAAGAAAGTGATTTGCTACTGATCTTTGTGTTCGCTGAAACACTGGGGGTTTCAAGTACCTCTACATTAGTGTGTAATTCGTTCTACCCCGGGAGGAATTAATCCACAACCTTGGTACTAGGAGGGGATTAAGTTCCTTAAGGAAACACTGTGAATTCAATGGGCTCGGATGAAATTCTGTTTCTTTTACATTTTTTGTTTATACGTTATTTCGTCTCTAGAATTATTTTACAAATATAGTATACTAACAATCTTAAGGAACTTAACTGTTTTCTGTATTTGTGTTATACTTACTATTCTGGAGACAAAACCTTTGTGGTTTTTCTACTCCCGATTTGGAGATTAAAGCCTTCGTGGCAATTTTCTACTCCATTGGAGATTAAAATCTACGTGATTTTCTACTCCAGTTTTTAAACGTTTATTAACTGTTTTTTGTGTCATTCTTTTACAGAAATGACGAATGACAACGGAAACCAGCCTGTTCCGATGGTGACTGTCAATGCATCGACAAGACGAACAACACCGGCATTGGAACCGACAGAAAACTCGGAAAATTTTCCGCGACTGAATTCAAGTGGTGGCAGCAGAAGATGCTTTTCTACTTGACAACTTTAAGCCTGCAAAAATTCATTAAGGAAGATGTTCCTGTTCTGCCCGACGAAACTCCAGAAAATGAACGCTTTCTCGTGACTGAGGAGTGGAAGCATTTTGATTTTCTATGCAAGAATTACATTCTTAGCGGACTGGAGGATGCTATGTATAACGTCTATAGTAATGTGGAGACGTCAAAAAAACTGTGGGTTACGCTTGAAAGGAAATACAAAACTGAAGATGTCGGGTTGAAGAAATTCGTTGCCGCTAAACTTTTGGACTACAAAATGGTTGATAGCAAGTTTGTTATTACCCAAGTCCAGGAATTGCAAGTGATTATACATGATCCCCATGCTGAAGGTGTAAGTCGAACTAATAGTGATGTTGAAAGCATTAATTTTATTATTTTTACTAACATAATTTTCATTGAAGGTCTTGTCATCAATGAAGCATTCCAAGTTGCAGTGATGATTGAGAAGTTGCCTACTTTGTGGAAGGACTTCAAAAACTACTTGAAACACAGACACAAGGAGATGTCGCTTGAAGATCTCATTGTTCGGTCGAGAATCGAAGAGGACAACAAAGCTACTGAAAAGAAAGGCCGTGGAAAATCAACAATAATGGGAGCAAACATTGTTGAGGATGCTCATCAAAATAATAGAAAGAGGAAGAAGGATTCTGGACCAAAAAGCAATCCAAGCAATAAGCGATTTATCGGAAATTGCTACAACTGTGGAAAACTGAACAAAGATCTGCAGATTGTCGTGCTTCAAAGAAAGACAAGAAGAAGGGTCAATCAAACATGGTTGAAAAACACGAAGATGTTGATGACTTGTGTGTTATACTTTCTGAATGCAACCTGGTGGGAAATCTTAAGTAGTGGTGGATTGATTTTTGAGCCACTCACCATGTTTGTGCTGTTAGAGAAGTGTTTGCTACATATTCTCCCATTGGATCCGACGAGACGCTTTCTATGGGAAATTCTGCAACGGCCAAAATTGAAGGATGTGTGAAGATATTTCTGAAAATGACTTCTGGCAAGGTAGTGACTCTGAACAACGTCCTTCAAGTTCTCGATATTAGAAAGAACTTAGTCTCTGCTGGACTTATCATTAAGAACAGGTTTAAGTGTGTCTTTTGTATCTGATAAGGTCGTAATAAGTAAGAATGAGATGTTTGTAGGAAAATATTACCTCACTGAGGGCCTTTTCAAACTGAATGTAATGGTCGTTGAGAATAATAAAATTTCAGCTTCTTCTTACTTACTTGAGTCAAATGATTTATAGCATATCCGTTTGGGACATGTCAATTATAAAACCTTGCGAAAAATGATAAATTTGGAAGTATTGCCTAAGTTTGAATGCGACAAATCAAAATGTCAAATATGTGTGGAATCTAAGTATGTTAAACATCCTTATAAGTCAGTTGAAAGGAATACAAATCCTATAGACTTAATTCACACAGATATTTGTGGCATGAACTCAATACCATCTCGCGGTGGAAGGAAATATTTCATAACTTTTATTGACGACAATACTCGATATTGCTATATTTACTTACTTAATAGTAAAGATGAAGCAATAGACGCATTCAAGCAATACAAAAATGAAGTTGAAACGCAACTTAACAAGAAAATCAAAATGGTAAAAAGTAATAACAGTGGTGAATATGAATTTCCGTTTGAAGAAATATGTTTAGAATATGGAATTATTCATCAAACAACGGCCCCTTACACGCCCCAATCCAATGAGATTGCGGAAAGAAATAATCGTTCATTAAAGGAGATGATGAATGCATTGTTGATAAGTTCTGGTTTGCCACATAACTTGTGGGGGAATCCATTCTTACGGCTAACCGGATACTAAATCGAGTACCCCATAGCAAAACGCAATCCATTCCATATGAAAATGGAAAGGAANGGGGAAGCCATTCTTTACGGCTAACCGGATACTAAATCGAGTACCCCATAGCAAAACGCAATCCATTCCATATGAAAATGGAAAGGAAGGAAGCTCAACTTTAATTATTTTAAAGTGTGGGGGTGTTTGGCAAAAGTGCAAGTTCCTAAACCCAAAAGGGTAAAAATAGGATCGAAAATTGTATGCGACCAATAGGAAAGCATATCGATTTCTGGTTCATAAATCAGAAAATCCCGACACTCATAATAATACGGTTATAGAATCAGATAATGCCAAGTTCTTTGAAAATATATATCCGTATAAAAAGGAATGTGAGTCGATTGGTGAAGGATCTAAACGACCTCGGGAAGAAACAAAAGAAAGTACATTTAATCAGGAGGATCCAAGACGTAGTAAACGTCAAAGAACGTCTACTTCATTTGGACCAGATTTTGTGACTTTCTTATTGGAAAATGAGCCTCGAACATTTAAAGAAGCTATGTCTTCTTCAGAACCATTATTTTGGAAAGAGGCAGTCAATAGTGAAATAAAATACATATTGAACAACCATACATGAGAATTGGTTGATCTTCCTCTTGGAAATAAACCGTTGGGTTCTAAATGGATTTTTAAGAGGAAAATGAAAGATGATGTCACTATTGATAAATATAAGACAAGACTTGTGGTCAAAGGGTATATAAAACGAGAAGGTCTTGACTATTTTGATACATACTCTCCAGTTACAAGAATTACGTCCATACAAACGTTAGTAGCATTACCTGCAGTTTATGATCTTGAAATTCATCAAATGGATGTTAAGACAACCTTCTTAAATGGAGATTTGGAGGAATAAATCTACATGGAACTACCTGAAGGGTTTGTGGTTCCAGGTAAAGAAAAGAAGGTATGTAGACTTGTTAAGTCCCTTTAAGGACTAAAACAAGCACCCAAACAATGGCATGCGAAATTTGACCAAACAATGTTGTCAAATGGTTTTAAGATAGATGAATGTGATAAATGTGTGTACATTAAAAATGTTCCAAATCACATAGTCATTGTTTGCTTATATGGGGATGATATGCTGATAATGAGTGATGACATTGCCAACATAAATGCGACTAAGCGTATTCTAACTAGCAAGTTTGATATGAAGGACTTGGGGTTGCTGATTTAATTCTGGGGATTAAGATCCATAAGACTCCTCAAGGTCTGACATTGTCACAATCTCATTATATTAAGACAATACTTGAAAAATTCAAGCACTTAGGGTTTAAAGTTGCAAAAACTCCAATTGACGTAAATCTTGCATTAGCAAAGAACAAAGGCCAAAGCAAATCACAATTGGATTATGCTCGTGTGTTGGGATGCTTAATGTATATCATGAATTGTACACGACCAGATATAGCTTGTGCTATAAGTAAATTGAGTTGCCAGGTCAATCTCATTGGATGGCAATGAAACGATTTTTGGGATATTTAGAACATACCCAGGACTTTGCTTTGCACTGCAGTAAATATCTTGCGGTGATGAGGGATATTGTGATGCAAATTGGTCAACCGGTTCAACTGATTCTAAGTCCACAAGTGTATATGTACTTACTATTAGTGGAGGAGCGGTATCTTGGAAGTCGTCCAAACAAACTTGTATTGCCCGCTCTACAACGGAGGCTCAATTCATAGCCTTAGATAAAGTCGGTGAATAAGCTGAATGACTCCGGAATTTCTTGGAAGACATTCCATTTTGGCCCAAACTGTTGGCACCAATATGCATACATTTGCGATAGTCAAGCGGCAATTGAAAGGGCTGGGAGCGTTATGTATAACAGTAAATCTCGTCATATACGACGAAGACATAAAACCGTTAGACAATTACTCTCTAGAGGAATTGGCTATGTAAAGTCAAGTGATAATGTGTCGGATCCACTTACAAAAGGCCTAACTAGAGAGGTAGTTGACAAATCATCGAGGAGAATGGGACTTTGGCCGAGAACAAGTCATTGCGGCGGTAACTCTACCTAGAAGGCTGGAGATCCCGAGATCTAGGTTCAAGGAGATCAAACAAAGTCATTAATAACGGTTCAACATTGTCAACTAAAATTTTGGTCCATTCTCGTGATGAGACAATGTTTAGCACCAAGGATAATGCATTAAGGCTTTTTAATGATTTCTAAATTTGATATTGGGTATATCAAATAGTGTATCTACGGGATGACACGTTTAGGAATCACCTATGTAAGTGTGAAGTGTTAGCCGCTTCAAGGAGAATTTTGTAAGGTCAATTCTCTACGCACTTATGAAACCATACGGTGTTCATGGCTGAAACGAACACAACAATGAGAACCAAAGACAATTAAGGATTGATTGTGTAACTTATGGTTGTCTAGGTATACACCAAAGTTCGACGATTCAAAGATATCAAATCTACCGATTGACCGAGTATATCCGACATAAGTTCACTATGAAAAGTTCAAAGGAAAACCTACTTATCCGGATGCGATTAATCCTTGTTTGCGAATCACATAATTTTTCATGCATATTCCCGTGATATAGCCATTCTCATTCATGTGGGGGATTGTTGGGGTTTTAAGCTTAATGTAGCTTAAAAGAGGGTGAATGAGAAATTGAGGGAAAATGAAATATTTGAGTTTCCCTCCTTCACAAAGGGACATTGTCCCATATTGAAAGAGGAAAAGATTTTTTATGGTATATATACAATTTCTTTTCTTCTAGCTCTTAAAGAGTTAATAAGAAGGCAAGCCTCGCACCGTCGTCGTCACCGCTCGCTCGGGTTCGGGTTCGGCCAAATGATCGATTAATTGATTAATTTTTTGGACCAAATTTATTTGTTAATAGTAAATATTAACGTAATATTATTAAATATCTGTTTTTTGTAAACGGAAAATTAAGTGTTTGTTATCCATTCTTCCGTTTTCCGTTTTCGTAACAGAAAATTTAGTTTCCCCCACATTTTGAATTCCCGGTTTAGTTGCGTAAATAGCCATTTACGTTATGATCATTTTACGTAAACAACCCTTCTAAAAAGTTGCACCTCTTCAATTTGAGCTCAACATATTGGCCATAAATATCTATTCTTCTCTCAGATTTTCCATACAAATATTTGAACTCTTCTCCTTTCTTCTGCATTGTTTTAACTACAAAGAAAGTAACAGTAAGTGTGATTTGTTACCGATCTTTGTGTTCGCTGAAACACTGGGGGTTTGAAGTACCGCTACATCAATGTGTAATTCGTTCTATTGTGGGAGGAAATAATCCACAACCTTGGGTACTAGGAGGGGATTATGTTCCTTAAGGAAACACTGTGAATTCAGTGAGCTCGGATTAAATTCTATTTCTTTTACATTTTCTGTTAATACGTTATTGCGTCTCTAGAACTATTTTACAAATACAGTATAATAACAGTAATATCCACGCCGTGGGTCTGAGGAGGGTAGTGTGTACGCAGACCTTACCCTTACCTTGTGAGGATAGAGAGATTGATTCCAATAAACCCTCGGCTTAGGAAAGCATAAGCACCACATTGATGAAAATATAGACAAGAAGGGACGGTACCAAGAAGCCATATAAAAGCAGAATAAAAACAACTAGATAGTAAGGTGATCAACAATGAAAGAAACAACGGTTAGTCATAAAAACCTACTACCAACAGAAAGCGAGACAGCGTGTCAATACTACTATTATGAACACTCTAGGCTACCTACTCTACTACCCTAATCACCGACCTCCATACCTTCCTATCAAGGGTCATGTCATCGGTCAGCTGAAGTTGCACCATGTCTTGCCTAATCACCTCTCCCCACTTTTTCTTTGGCCTACGTCTACCTCTCTGTAGGCCCTCCAGCAAAAAATGAAACTTCGAAACCATAGCATTCATGTTGTGACCCCCTGCGCTCCAGCCATATATTTGGACTAGCAATAGTTCTTGAGCTCAGAACATAGGAAAATTGGTTGTGACTTTCTTGCGGGGGGTAATATTGTTCAAGTTTCGAACAAATAATACACTCATGTTTGATCATTATGGTTCTGCTTGAGATTAGATTTCCAATAATCCAATCATATGGACTCTCAGAGCATACAAAGTAGGTTGTGTGTACAAATAAGTCTGTACCAATGACCAATATCTGCATTTATACTCAACACTCACACAAGCCAATCAGTTAGTAGACAGACTAGCATGCTGAAAGAGAGCTTCTAAGCTCATTCGATAAGTTTTGCTGCATATGATCGTTCAAAAACACACAGTTTTGCGTTTTGCCCAACGAGTGCTAACATAACATGTACGTAAAGAGAATGCCTACTACCCACGTACAAACACAGAGAGAGAGAGAGAGAGAGTACTGATATGGACACCAAAACAATAAAAGCATGAAGTATCTCTTTACATAAAAACATATCAGCTAACCCAGATTAAATTTGGAATAAGATTAAATTTTATTTCGTTTGGTGAAACGCCAAGAGTAAGCAAGCGCAATCGTTTTCTTTCAGGTTTCTTACTAATCTATAGAGAGATGGAGATATCCTGCTTGTATATGAGAAAATATGCCCCATGAATCTGCCACAACCGGGGAAAAATATGATACACAGAGCAGGAGAAAAGGAAACGAGGGAATTCTATAATCTGGAATTTCACGATGGAAAAAGATTCAAGCAATTAACTTAACAAAGTGAAAACCGAAGGTAACAAAAAAAGGAAAAGAAAAGGAAGTATGTCTATAAAGACCAGTTGGTAAGTTGAGCAATTTTTGTACTATCTACAACAGGTTACAGATGACAACTCTTGGATGTTATAATACTACCACCTGTCTTCCTCCCTTCACAGGCCAAACGAAAGAAAACAACAAAAAATAACGAGCGGAATTGAGAAATTAGGTTAAGCAGGTATGCGTCTACTCTACCTCCCATTTTCACGCTCACTTAGTGTTTTATAATGGTAGATGCCACAGCACTATAAGCTTCGTTAATTTCCTCTTCCGTCATCTCAATGGTATCATCACTGTCATATGCTGCAACATCTTTGGCAACGTCACCAGCTTTTCTGCTTACACGAGTACTCTGCTCTTTTATCTTCAAAAGTTCACTATCTTCTCTATTTCTGTACTCCAGCTCATAGATCTGTTTACAGGTCTCAGCTTGTCTGCAAAGATCATTGTGTGGTTTAGCTGAACCAACAGAACTACTATCAAACTTTGCCAGCTCCTCAACCGCCCGAGGGACACATGCCCACTGCTCAGTTATTTGACGAATATCCTAAAGAGTTGAATAATGAAGACCAACAAGCAAAAAACAGAGATTAAATGGAGGATGAGTCGGACACATCATCGAAATATGGAGTAATGCAACTAATGCCAAACCTTTCATTTCAGTGATCAATTTTTTTCTTTTTTTATCTCTATAACTTGAAGTTATCTGTATAACTATTCTATTACAAATCTTATAACAAAATTTCCAGCAAGTTTGTACCAGAATTAACATGAATACAGCTAAAATTCTTACAACATTCAAGGACCAAAACCGTGATGAAGTTTCTCCAGAGGAAGCACAATATTCAAAGAATAGGCGAGCAAATAAATCGACAACCTACCCTCCATTTCCTAGGACACACAGGAGTATTCCTTCAAATTCAAATTCAAATCAAACACTTCTAGCCCTAACAATGACCGCTTACTCTTTCAAAAGAACAATTAAAATTCTCTCCAATGGCACAGCCATCTTTTTATAAGGGCAACGGCAAAGCCATAAAAGTTTTTCAATGGGTACAACATTGCATCACCTTGGTCAATCATCAGTCAGAATACCTGTTCCCTGTTGAAGTTATTCACTTAATATGAAAACTGATATTCCAACCCATTTTGCTTAATGTTCTCACTTGATGGGACTCAAACTCCAAGTAAGCACAAAAACCTGTCTGTATGCTCAAAATCAAGTCTGCTACAAGATGTAACTGAGGTCATTTGCTCATTCATCTCTATATAGCTGTGCCAGCGCTCCAAATTCTACTAACAATAGCTTGGAAACCGGCAGTCTTTTGCCATAGTTTAACACCATTCCCAGTTGCTTATCATTACGCACCCCTCTGCACTTCCAACCATCACCAATACCACCCTAGTAAACCACCTATAATCCTAACGTGCCTCCATGATAGCCACAACATCGAATGTTCGCCTTGACTATACACACGACATTTGCTACCACCACCACATTTACAGGTATTTAATGTACTTGAGATTGAAGAATTGACTGCCATCACTCTCACAACCTTCCTCCATGTATTTATGGGTGGGGAGTAGGGCTCGGGAGGCCGATGGGTTTAAGTTGTGGTACTCAGGGCCTCAGGGGTAGTGAGAGGGAAAAACGGGGTAGGCATTTTAGTGGATAGGGAACTTATAGAGCTAGTGAGGTTAAGAGGGTGAATGACAGGTTGATGGCTGTTAAGATAGTCGTGGGAGGGTATACCTTGAACGTAGTTAGTGCTTACGCACCTCGTGTAGGTTTGGACGAGGAGGTTAATAGGCGCTTCTGGGAAGATTTAGATGGGTTAGTGCGGGGCATTCCACTCACCGAGAAGCTTATTATAGGAGGAGACTTTATTGGCCACATTGGGATGTCGGTTGGGGGTATGACGGTGTGCATGGTGGCTTCGGCTTTGGAGATAGAAACGGAGGAGGTACTTCGTTGCTGGAGTGTGCCAAAGCTTTTAATCTGGTGATCGCTAACTCATGTTTTCCGAAGAAGGGGGAGCATCACCTTTCAGAGTATGGTGGCCAAGACTCAAATTGTTTATCTACTCCTCAGGAAATGCGATAGAGGTTTATGCGTGGATCGCAAGGTCATCCCGGGTGAGAATCATACGACTCGGCATAGGCTATTGGTTATGGACTTGGAGATCAGGTGGACAAGGAGAAAGAGGATTCTGTCTAGGATCAGGTGGGGTGCATTGACTAAGGACAAAGCTCACAGTTGGGAAAGAAGTTGCGGGCTATGGGGGCCTGGCGGAGTAGTGGGGACGTGAGTTGTATGTGGACTATGACAGCGAATTGTATTAGAGAGGCGGCGAGAGAGGTGTTAGGGGTCTCGAAGGGTTTCTCTGGTGGCCATAAAGGGGATTGGTGGTGGAACGAAGATGTTCAAGGGAAAGTGGTAGTTAAGAAAGCGGCGTATTTGAAGCTTGTAGAGAGCATTGACGAGGTGGAGAAGAGGGCAAGTCAAGAATAGTATAAGAAAGCTAAGAAGGAGGCCAACTTAGCGGTTACTGCGGCTAAGACTGCGGCGTTCGGTCGTTTATATGAAGAGCTTGGAGACAAAGGCGGGGACAAGAAGCTGTACAGACTGGTCAAAGTGAGAAAAAGGAAGGCCCGTGATCTGGACCTATGTTGCTCGGACTCTTCAGAAATGTTGCCGCACCCGTGTCGGATCCTTAAAAAATGCACTACTTTTGGAGGATCCAACACGCACTCAACGACATTTTTGAAGAGTCCGAGCAACATAGTTATGGACCAAGTAAGGTGCATAAAAGACGAGGAAGGTAGTTTTGTTGGAGGAGGCACAGATGGCAGTCTTACTTCCATAAAACTCTTGAATAAAGAGGGAGATAGGAGCATTGTATTGGGTGATTTGGAGTACTCGGAGTGACATCGTGATTTTGGGTACCGTAGACGCATAAGAGCGGGGGAGGTCGAAGGGGCTATGCGCAGAATGATTATGGGTAGCGCGACCGGCCAGACGAGATCCCTGTTGAATTCTGGAAGGGCCGGTGTAAGGCACGCTTGGAAAAGTTCACTAGGTTGTTTAACGTCATTTTTAGGACGAAGAACATGTCAGAGGAGTGGAGGTGGAGTACGATGATTCAGTTGTACAAGAACAAGGGATATCCAAAATTGCAACAACTATAGGGGTATCAAGTTGCTAAGCCATACGATGAAAGTTTGGGAAAGGGTAACAGAAGGAGGATGAGGAGGTTTGTGTCCATTCACCTTGTGAGGAGGTTGGTGGAGCAATACAGGGCGATGAAAAAGGACTTGCATATGGTGTTCATTGACTTAGAGAAAGCTTTCGATAAAGTCCCGCGAGAGGTCCTATGGAGATGTTTGGAGGCTAAAGGAATGCTTGTAGCCTATGATAGAGCGGTCTAGAACATGTATGAGGGAGCTAAGACACGGGTAAGGACGAAAGGAGGAAACTCGGAGCACTTTCCAGTTGAGATGGGGTTGCATCAAGGATCAACACTTAGCCCGTTTTTATTTTCCTTGTTGATGGATGCATTGACGCGACACATTCAAGGAAAGGTGTCCTGGTGTATGTTGTTTGCAGATGACATAGTTCTAATTGATGAGACACGGGTTGGTGCTAACAAGAGGCTAGAGGACTGGAAACATACCCTTGAATCTAAAGGTTTCAAGTTGAGCAGGATCAAGACAAAATATACTTGGAGTGTAAGTTCAGTGGAGTTATCCAGGAAGCGGACGTGGATATGAAACTTGATACTTAAGTCATTCCTAGGAGAGAGAACTTCTAAGTATCTGAGGTCTGTGATTCAGAGTGATAGGAGATTGATGAGGATGTCGCACATCATATCGGCTCGGGGTGGATGAAGTGGAGACTCGCTTCCGGTGTCTTATGCAATAAGAATGTGCCATTGAGACTTAAAGGTAAGTTTTACAAAGTAGTGGTTAGACCGACTCTGTTATATGGTGCTGAGTGTTGGCCAGTCAAGAACTCCCATGTCCAGAAGATGAAAGTTGCTGAAATGAGGATGTTGAGATGGATGTGTGGGCATACTAGGTAAGATAGAATTAGGAACGAAGTCATTAGGGACAAGGTGGGAGTGGCCCCCCTGAAGGATAAGATGCAAGAGGCGAGGCTTCGATGGTTCGGGCATGTTAAACGGAGAAGCACAGATGCCTCAATCAGGAGGTGTGAGAGGTTTTCCTTGGGGGGGTCAGAGTAGGGGTAGAGGTAGGCCAAAGAAGTCTTGGGGAGAGGTGATCAGGCGGGACATGACGCAACTTGAGCTAACCGAGGACATGACCCTTGATAGGAGGGTGTGGAGGTTGAGGATTAGGGTAGAAGGTTAGTAGGCCATACCGTGTTTCCCATGTCTTCTTGTTTCAGTAGTATTAGTGATGGTATGGTATTATTTTACCCTTAGATGGCTATTACTACATATCTTGTATTGTATTAGTTGTTATTAGTGCTTCTTTCATCTTGTATCTTGCTATCTTAGTCTCAACTTTCTAAATATCTTGTACTGTTATTACTTGATATCAGTGCTTCTTTCATTTTTTCTTTAGCTGAGAGTCTATCGGGAAAAACCTCTCTACCCGTCCAGGATAAGGGTAAGGTTAGAGTACATCTCACCCTCCCCAGACCCCACTTGTGGTAATACACTGGGTTGTTGTTGTTGTTGTTGTTATTGAGATTGAAGAATACTCTCAGAAACTATGTTGCTCGGACTATCCGAAAATGTTGCGGCACGCGTGTCGGATCCTCCAAAAATAGTATTTTGGAGGATCCAACACGGGTGCCGCAACATTTTGGAGAGTCCGAGCAACATACCTCAGAAAATAAAATTTCTTGATGGCATGAAATTACTTAATAAACGAAAATTCTATCATGAAAATGCTCTTCAATAATATAGCATGGTAAAATCTAACAAAAAATTAATTACATAAAAAATTTGCAATCTAACTATTTGGTGTAGAGCACTAACTATTTTCTTCATAAAATAAATATCAACAGCGGTAACTAGTTTGTGTCAAACATAAAATACTACTTTATCATCCATGGCAATAACTACTATGTGCAAACAGTGCAACATTAGTAATCAACTAAAACTGAATATGTTACCGCAAAATTAGCAAGAAGGAACTCCTGAGGCAAAACTAATAGCAGTGATAAGGAAACCAAATTTAACAGCAAATGGTTAAGTTGATAACAGAGTTACTACTGTCCTCGAAGCTTTTTCCTTGGGGGGGGGGGGGGGGATTTAGATAAATAAAATTTTTCTTTGCCTTGTTTTTTTTTTGTGGGGGGGGGGGGGGGGGGAGAGAGAATATAGATTATAGATTACTAAAGGATATCCAAAATGGCAAGTAAGACATAATTCTTATTTAGTATAAAACAAACATTCAATAGGACAAAAAAGGTGGAGATTCTTGCAAAAAATGATTTACCTGCCCTTGCTTAAGAGAATCTATGGCATCCTGTAAACAGGTTAGAATTCCCTCAGCAGCTATTTTCTTCATCTCACTGGGCTCTGGCTGCATCAAAATCAAATTTGATGGAGTAAGAAAGCTTGTGATAAGGAACTATATACAATTATGCAGAATTAAGTATTCATTCAGACACTGGACTCTTTATTGCAATTCCACCAATGCATTTCTCACCTTCTCTCCTCCCTGCTCCCACCCAAAAAAGAAGTAACAAAATTTTTGACCTATTCTTTGACAGAGCTCCTTTTTGTTTTCTTTTCTTTTTAATAAGACAGAACATAAAGCTATTCATGCTTAAATGAAGATGACCAGTCAGATTGAGAACACTCTAGTACAAGCCAACACCTGATTCCAAAAAATTAGATACATCACTTTACCCTTTCATCTTGATTCTCCAGCCATGATATGGTTCGATTAAGATCATCTATAGCCCATTTTTTCACTTTACAAGGAGAAAACCCATCTTTTACCTCATCACAACGTACCTCCTGTCACAATAAGATAATGTGAATAACAAAAACAAGTTCTGGAGAGTTGATACATAATTTCATATCTATATATTCGGTGAACTTGTGTAATACAGACAAGTAAAAAATAAGTACCTCAGATGAAGGAGTGGTAGTTGTCTTAAAAGGTTCTTCTGTTTTATGAGATTTTCTAGATGTAGATGGTTTTCGATCTGCAAGGTCCAAGATGGGTCAGTTATGGTATATAGACAAACGGAAAATAGGCTAAAGAAAAATCTCTCTTCTTTCAGAAACAGAGAAAAAGAAAGTTTCTATTAAAAAGAATAAAAATAAATCAGTACTGCCCCATGATTCCTCTGTCATCAGGTCACCAATTTCCTTGACCTTCCGGCACTGGATAGTCATCAGGCGCCATATTATTTTACGATTTTGTGGAGACCTGAATTTTGGTATGAAGTCACCCAGGCATGTTCCCTTCATGAGGAGGCACCCCCTTCCCCAACAGTTTAAAGGCCCTAATTTTTCTAAGTTGCTTAGAGAGATATGTCTCGGGTCCCTAGATATTCTATCCCTACCCGTGTCAATTTTAGGTACAAGTACCCTCTTGCCTAATGTCATTTAAGCTTTTCCCCGAAGTATTGCATAGGTTGTTTCAGCACCTCAGCGCCTGACGTTTGAACATTAGCTCGAGTGTTTTCTCTACCCCTTCTTACCCTGAAAAACTAGGGAAGCCTTATGTACTTAAACTCGACCATCTTTTCTCATTTGAAGTTACATGTTTCACCCTACATTTACATGTCCAATAGAGGTTGGCCACTTAAAAATTAAGATACACTTCCATTTTCTTTATCTGAATTAGCAGTAGCTTCATGTGGACCAATTGAATAACATTGCTTAAGCAAGTCTCTCAAAACAGTCCAAAATTTTAAGGATCTGGATAATAAGATATTCAAATCATGAAAAACCATTCATGCTTGGAAGGAGATAAACAATTGGGGAGGGCAAGCAATGCATCTTGTTATCAGTTGACATCAAGCATGGATTAAAACAGCAGGAATTCCAAAAGCACGAGTGAGGAGATATATTAGGTTGTATTAGACAATTCTAAGTTTCCCTTATACATTACATTTCTTTTTTGAACAGGTACTTCGACATTACATGTTGATTGAATAGAGACACAAACCCCAGAGACAAACTACATTAACCTAAAACTTAAGCAATTCACTGAAGTTGGAAAATCTAGACATTAAAAAGCCACTCATGGATTGATCACTCACCATCACCATCACCATCAGGTTATTGGTTAATTTTGTTGCAGTGTAATTTTTTTGTTAACCTTCTAATTCCAAAAGCTACAACACTGACTACCTCTCTAGACATGTATCCAGATTCCAGAGTACTTGTGTCAGCATGATGCAGACACCAAATGAGCATGCCTAGACTCAAAGGAAAATAGCAGCATGCTAGATTCATTGAGCAAAGCTGCAAAACAATACTTTAAAATAAAACACGAAAGAAATAGTAAACAGGTACTTTGATGTGCATGTAGATGCCTCAAAATATACATATCTACACACACACACCTATATATATATATCGTGTCTGTGTGTTTATGTATTTTAACCAATGGCATAATCAGAAGTATCTATGTTGATTGCACCCTAATCTAAATAAGTTGATGGGCTCAATAATGGAGTCACTCTTTAAAAGTTAATCAAACGTTTATATGGGG